>JAQBSW010004989.1:0-62264 GCA_029291075.1 Eudiplozoon nipponicum | reverse complement strand
TCATTAAATATTGGGCTCAATTTTGAGGAGATTAGGGAAATATTCGAACTAAACGGCTATCCGTCAAGTATAATAGATAGATTAAACATAATAAAAAACGTAAAGAAGGAAACAGAACCGGATAAAAACAAAATTATGGTATTACCTGATTCAAAATTGAGCAGAAAAATTAGAATAATAGCAGCTAAATACAATATTAAAACAGTTTTAAGACAATCGCTTACTATAGGCAATAAACTACCTAACCAAAAAGAAAGAGTAGAACCCCTCGAGACATCAGGAGTATATGCGATACCTTGCAAAGAATGTAATCTCAGGTATATAGGCGAAACCATGCGACCTATAAAGGTTCGTAGAGGTGAACACAACACAGCCTGCAAATATGGACACATTCAAAGATCAGACCTAGCTAGGCATTCGAAGGAAACGGGTCATGAAATAGACTGGGAAGGATGTAAACGCATCGCGTTATGCAACCGCAACAGATTAACTAGACTAATTAGAGAGTCAATTGAAATAAAATCAGGAAAAGGTGTAATGAATGTAACATCGGTAGAAAAATCATTGGGCCCAATATTTAATGAAGCATTTTCTACGGTCAGAAAACGTGAGGCTGCGGAACCTGAATTAAGTGGGAACCTAAGTAAAAAACCTCGCTTATAGAAGATTAGAGACATTTGACTCACACTGTTGCTTATATTTTATATATTTATGTAAGGTGTGAATATCTTAATAAATGAATAATAAGTTGGTCCTAGAGAAGATATTCATGGTTAACAGCTATCAAGTATCCTTTTAAGAGGAACTCAAAATGTGGTAGATAGACGGATATATAGATAGGCCTATCTGTAGATAGATAGGTTTATTCTATATACATTATATATATACGGACATTAATCATTTTATACATTACCATTAAATTATATATTTATTTAAGATGGTAAAAATATTGGAATAATATATATATATATATATATATATATATATATATATATATATATATATATATATATAAGACAATTAACTCACACTGTTGCTTATATTTATATATATAATATATATATATATATATATATATATATATGTTTTTATACATTTTTATATGTATTTTATATATTTATATAAGGTGTGAATAAATAAATATACAATTTGATTAATTGGTAAATAAAAAAATACAGTAAGAAAAGAGTAAAATAATAATTTATTAGAAATATGCAAACGTATATATATATATGTATATATATATATATATATATATATATATATATATATATATATATATATATATATGCATATATATAGATAGGATTATAGATATTGGACCCACACTGTTGCTTATATATATATAGGATTAGGGATGTTGGTCTCATACTGTTGCTTATATTCATATATATGTTTTTATACATATTGACATGTATTTTATATATTGATATAAGGTGTGACTAACGTAATAAATAAATATATAATAAGAATAGAAATTATTCATGTTTAATAATTATCAATGGTCCTTTTTCTCGATATATATATATATATATATATATATAAAGGTGTTACGATATTATATTTAGATATATATGTATATAAGTATAATGAATTATTTTAGTCATATGAGCATATATTCTTATACAATTATTTCTCTCTTTAATCTTTCACCTTAGCGTCGCTATGACATTTACTCTCCTTCCATCTAAGTAACTTTCTGCTCCATATTTGAACTAATTTGTTATTGTGCGCAATACCTCATACACCATTGTATACATTAGAGTTCCCGGCTTTAAATAAAATACAGTATATGACAGTCAAGGTTTTAGTTTTATCATTTTTGAATTTTGATTACCGTGACATAGTAGCAATACAGTTATAACAAATAAGAAAAGGTTCGATACTGTCTCTCTCCCCTACAATATTCTGCATACGAGATGAGATTATGTATACCGGGAATTTGAGATAGCTGAGGTAAGGATTGGTCTGCTAATTACAAATAGTTATATATTGAGTTTTGGTACTGAGACAAATTCTATGATTAAAACTAGTGTTGAATCAAAAAAAATATATAAATAGAATGGTTTTGGAACGAGGTTACCAAATTTGCTTAAATCTGCCATTGTGATTAAAGTACTGTGTATAGTTGCCTGAGGATGGTGCTGGAAAGTAGGCACCGAAACGTCGCCAGTAAACAAAAATGTGATAGAACCGCATTTCTATTGGGACGAATAAAAACTCAACCCGATGAAAGACAAAACAAAATTGAAAATTGTGATCAATCGGATCTTTGTAAAACTGTCCGTGCAAAGCTACTACTCGCGTACGCAAACCGCGGCATTGGAATATATGAAGCTAGCAGTCCAACAAAATTTTAAAAGAATTCATTGATATTTTTGGACCGTAAGGCCATACCAGGTTGTCTGTTCAGGATTGTGGATTGTAACTGTGCCATTATGCGTTCTTTTATTGGGTCCAATAATGGAAAAACGGTGTGGCAAACGAAGAAAGTGACCATTCGAAATTGTTACGAGATTGGCATCGAAACTTTTACTTTTTTTAAATAGTAGAGACTTGAAGTCTCATGAGAGACCTCAAATCCGCTGGGGTTGATGACCTTCTAAATTTTGATGTTCGATGGAAAATATGTTCAAAAGTATTTGCGTATCTGTTATACAGAAATCTGGTGAAAGGAATCAGTTTAAAACTAATGAAAGTGTGCCGTTATGGTATTCATCCACAAAACTGGTGACATTGGCTGACATTGTTCAGAATAAATTGTGGCCATCGCTTCTACCCTAATAATAATAGGCAAAGAGCGAATCAAGCGATCTAGGCCAACTCAGACAAGATTTCGATCCGGAAATGGGATGGATGGATGGACAAAATTTATGCACCGCCGCATTCTTGAGTTTTGTCAATGATATCAGCGGTCCACCTGTTTCTATCCTAGTCTGCTCAGCCGCTTTTGTCTCATGTGTACTTTTATGGCGAACTATGCTAAATGGTGGCATCCCAGCCAAAATTCTTCGACGACTCGAAGCCTGCTATGGTTACTTTTCGGCATGTATTCGTATTATTAAGAATCATCCTGTATCCTTGCGATTGACTTCGGGGTGTCAATGCCCCTACTCCGTTTAAAGTTATTTTGAATACAGTCTTTGTAAGCCCTAATGTCGGTGCTGTTTTACGTTATTATTATATGCAGAGCTGCCTGGTTTCGCGAATCCATATATTTTACGGAGAATCGATGAGTATTTCCAAAGGAGCCTACGATGCCGAATACAATAGAATACTTGCATTATGTATAGTGGAACTAATCTTCGTCCAAAGTAAATTCGAATTTTCGCCATAAAAACCAATTAGTTTTGACTTATTTACATCTTCATATTTTTTCGGAAAGACTGTTGTTCGAGTTTTCTATCAACTATTTGAAGCTTTTTCTTATTTTTCCGGGAAACTTGAATTCAAATCTACAACGGATTGGTGCATGGTCTCAGTCGGCGTAAATGTTTAAACGTAAATGTTCGGACGACAATCCTAAATGCAACCAAACAAATCAATTGCTATATGATCTGTTTGAATCCACCGTTATCCAGAGGCTCAATGACACTATGTGCCACAATGACTTACGCAACGTCTGAAGTTTGTGCCAATTCACAATTATCTATGTTTCGCGCAGCTATCCAACAGTCGTTTAGCTGAAAGTGTATCTTCCACCTGAATTAAATTCTGCTTTACTTAGACGCCAAATTTATGCATTCATATCACTAATAACCAACTACTTGCGATACTTCAGAAAAGAGCTTGGGTCGGAGAGAAAATCGTTGGTGCTGCCATCTGTGTGGCAATCGATTGGAGCGTATGCAGATATATCTTTTACACAATGTTGAATAAGTTTTCTGGCATTTGTTTTAGCAGGCGTATTCATGCGTGTCGGACAAATTTGGCTGTTAACAGGGATCAATTTAGTTTAAAAAGCTTCAGCTAATAAGCTCAGGCAAATACCAACGCCCGTTTTCCAGTTTAAGAAAATTCCGTGGAACCAAATTTCGGATCCAATAACGCGTAGATAAGGATGGTTCGCCCAGTTATGTCATTTTCGTTGTATCTTGTATTTTTGTTTAAAATAAGCAAGATATATCGATTTCTTATTCATTCTACGTGTGTGAATAAAATTCATGTTGTCCAGTTTGTTTTCATGTTCGCACATTAAATGCGCTTACGTTATAACCTAACCCAGGTTTAATGAAAAGTAGTTTACTGTTAACTATTTTATATATTTGGCATACCGATATTTGGCTAATTGATCTGATCAACATCTGTCATTTCTATAGCATCTTAAAGAAACATTGATCAAAAACAAAGTCTACGTGCCGAACCGTTCCAGAGATACATTCTTTGACGCTGCATCACCGTGGAATCTTGATATATAACGTGGATTTCACTGGCTACTTGCGCACCCTACTCGTCAGTCTATCGAAGCCTCTCCGGTTGTTTGGAACCACTAGAGGTGTAGGTCAGTCATGACTTTTCTGCATGATATTGTTCGCGATATCGATTTCTTCATCGCGATTCATCGTACTCTTAATAAACAAGGAACAATGCAATAACGAAAATATGTGTTAGTCTAGAGGAAAACAGGGTTCAATGGAAAGGTGTGGTCAATAATGCCTTTTTGGCATTGGCTCTTCTGGATTCCGCCGTGTTATTTTGAGGAATATATTTTCAGCATAAATTCGTGGAATTTTGTTATGCTTTGTAAATAGGTCTAGCTGGTGTGTTTATTCGTACTTGAACAAAGTTTCTGCTATGATAGGAGTCTAAACTGTTAATTTCGGCGTAATTCGTCTTCGAAGAATAGTTGGCAATATCACTTATGACTAGTGAATGTTACCTTTTTGGGCATTGCATACCTAGTAACAAGTTCTTTCAAATAGTAATGGATAGATATACCAAAGTCAGGATTAAAAATTTTATTGTATCAGAGAAAAAATGCTTTTCATGCTTACCGATGGATTACCAAATCTGCGCCTAAACTTGCTATATAATTAACCAATAAACGAAGGACTGCTTAACGGTGCAATCGCCTATAAACATGTACCTAGTCCAAATGCTTGTTTGATTTTGTGTCTGGTGCTCGCTCCTGGAAGTTAGTCGCCAATAAGCATCAAACTCAAGTGCACATGAGAGTACATATCTTGTTTATGCTGATTTTGGAATATCATTTTGGTCCTATTTCAATTAACTTACCCTCCATACGATACGTCCAGCTATTCTTTGACAAACGATTAACACAGAACATCTGTGCAATGTTAGCATCATATTATAACGCAAGCATTATTCGAGAATTAGTGAACGTAATAGTTTAACACTTTTACACATCATGAAAACTTTCTTTGCGGCTTTGGTTACGTAATGGCTGAGTTGGAGTCCAAGACGGTGTAATTTTGACAAGCGATGTATGAGTGTCAAATTTGGACGAAACTGGCCCTCTTATTAAGTTGCATTGACTATCTTAGGCGATGGTATGTTTATACTAAAACATAAAAGTATATTATTTTATATAGAGTCTTATCCACTGTAAATTGCGCAATTTAACGAACGTTATCGATCATATAGACTAATTTAGTCGTTATTGGACGAAGAGATGGAAGAAGCGTTCGCATACTGTAGCAGACGATATCTATTAAAACGTCTTCGCGAACCAGGTTCTAGAAAATTCAATATTAACTTTGGGGTGAATAATTGTAACAACTGACTAGTAACCAATGACATGAATAATCTTGATAAATGGGTTGAATACTTTAAAAATCCATGTTCTTGGGCGCTTACGTCAATCCCGATCTACGAAAGTGTTGAACGATAATCACATTTAGAAAAAAGACGGAATGCAATCTTATCTATGAAGCTTCGTAGAGCTGCAGCTCCCGATGGTTTGTATGACATTATTTGGGATGGAGTCGACGTAATTCTTAGGGAATTGAATTACATTTTCATACTATGTAGAATGAGGAAACCGTACCGGGTGCTTGGAGCGAGTCGACCATCATTCCTGTCTTAGAAAAAGAAATTGTATTTCGTATGATAATCATCGGGATCTAAGTTTGATTTCAGTCGTATTTCGCGTGCATCGTGTATTAGATAAGAACATGCCGAATTACGCCTAAAGTGAGACTGCGTAGATAATATTTTTACGAAGGTAAGTAAAGCATTTGAACGACAACGTTTCTATGATAGATCCACAAAGAATCGTCTTTCTAAACTTAGAGCGCATTTGACTCAGTGGATCATAATTTTCTTTTCGATATTTTTTCGAAGTGGTATTTTCACTAAATTTGTAAATATTATTCGTGCTCTCATCACAAACAATAAATTAACACACAACATTGTTAATCAAATTAGATGCCATTAAAACAAATTATTTATTTGCTTTAAATCAAGTTTGCGAGCTTGAAGTAAACACCAACCCCATTGTATAGTTAAATTATTTTTTTTGTAATAGTTTGCATTTTATAACGAATAACCTTTCATACGTACAGGATGCAGGCACCGAAAATCTTCTTAGCGGTATGTTAGTTAATCCTGACTATGTTGACGATATTGTACTATTTTTCCACAATCGAGATTATGCTCATGACACCTTGAATTGATTGACAGTCGTTGTTCCTTGTTTTGGTATGAAAAACGCTCCCTCTAAATGTAAGATGCTTCTAAAGAAACATGCAATTCAGATTCGATTTCCAAAGTGGTCTGGTTACTGTTCTCTAATAATTGATTGTAGGTGGCTTGACGGTAGGCGATTTGCCACATAGGCTACACCTGAATTACAAACTAACCACAATATGCTATTATTCAACTAAAAATGTGCTTAGTATGTGGCTGAAGGGGCGCTGTTGTTGGTCGCAGTTTCCGAATCAAATGTACCATGGTTCTGGCCCCGTCCGCTGCATATTCTGGGCATTACTCGACTAGTTCTCAATTCGAACAAGACCGGACTACTAGTACATGATGCAATGTTTAGTTTATCCTGACTCTCTCTCTAATATATATATATATATATATATATATATATAATATTAATAAAAAATGGATAAATGGCATTTATTTCGAGACTACTAAACTTCAATTACAATCTTTCATTTATTTATACATCTCGGCTTATTGTTTCATTATATGGTTGGCAACAGATTTGACTCGGTTTTACTTCTACTTATTATTTGGGCTGATTATTAACTGTGTATTCGTATGTGTCTGTGTCCGTGTCTGTTTGCGTGTAAAGGTCTTTATCGCTGTATTGAAAATTGGTGTCTGAGATCTGATCATTCTTGTATTGATGGATTGCTAGTCAACAAACTTTTTGCATTGTCGGTCGTTACGTGTACAAGTGTTATTTTTCCGAGTGTTTTCTTTCGTTTTGCCTTGCTTCTCAATTTTGTTCTGTCCATTTGGTAACAGTGCAGGGTGCGCGGATTGCAGTGTTGTATGCTCATATTGTTTTGAAATTTCGGTCGCTATATGTGCAGCTGTTTTCCCCATTTAATTTGTTGTCAATCCGATCGAATGTTTTTTATATTAATAATAAGGCGTTACTGACGTAATTTATTCTGTAGTGGTTCTAAAACCATTGATTTTTCTGCACGTCTAAACGGTTCTTCTGTACGAGTTTAAAATTATGTTAAAATAAACTGACTTTCTGTCTGTTTATGTAAAAATATAACATTTCACTGAGTGTTTAATCAAAATTAAATTTTTTCAAAGAAGATGGAAATCGCTTTGCGAAGAAACTTTGAAAAATATTTATGAAATGCTGTTTCTGTTAATTTTTACGAATGCTTTAATTGGTGATGTTTTAATCTCACAATTTAGGGCGGTGAACCGGATTTGACAACTACTGCAAAACGAGTGCTAAACGATTTTCAACGTGGCCGATTGCCATATTTTGTTCGGCCTCCCCCAGAGGCGGGTAAAGAACCAGATTCTGGTAACGCTGGTACAGAAAACTTGTGTGCCAACTCGGTGGAATTAGCGAAAGAATTAAAAAGCTCGTCTTCAGAAGATGTGCCGCCAGCAAATGAAATGGACGAAATTGACAAACTTTTTGTTAGTGTGGAACGAATCTCTTTTTAAATTGTTTAACCAGACCGTTTTGTCTAGGCACATTTATTGTAGAAATGTGTATTTTTAATGATGTTAGCCACAGTTCTTCCTTGTATCGCGATACAATTTTTAGTAATATGAAAAAGCATTATGATGCTCTCGTTAATTTTGTTTACACTTTCCGCAATAATATGCTCTAAATGATGTAGCTGAGCAAATGTTGACGCTGAAGCCAACTACCGCTATTATACACTGTTATATTCACCAGTTCTTCAGAGGTCAGATAATAATCCTTACTGTGGATATTTGTCTGAAGCCTTAGCTGACAGCCATTCTGCGGAAGAAGCTTCTAGGCCTATATTTTCACGTGCTTCATTCTTTAAATGTCTTTGCATGTAGTGTGTCTTTTATGTTTTTATATGTATGCATATAGGTCTGTATATATGTATTAATACAAATATGTATTTATGCATGTTTTTGTGTGTGTATTTATGAATGTGTGTATTTGTTCATAGTTATTGCTATATAATGTTTGTTGCTAACTCATGTGGATTTGTGTATTAAGTATTGCGTACATGGTAACAAATGAGATAAACTATCACCAGAAGGATATAAAAAAGTCAGAATGATCAGAAGGTATGATCTCATGTACACCTACATTTCGTGCTTGGTGGCGACACGTTATTAGGAGCTGGTACTACGCACTATACAAGAAATGAGGGACAGTTGGATAGTAAAATCTCTAGGAATGTGTATTCAGCAATACTGGAGTCAACTTTATAAAGACTTCGACACAATATGACTTCAAAGTTAATCTGCTATATATATATATATATATATATATATATATATATATATATATATATATATATACTGAGCCTGTAGAGGCTACCAACCCAGTGGATATTGAGATGTACAGCTACTGCTGATAACCTGTTACTCCAGGAAGTCTATATGCTCTGGCCTTGATCGACATCAGTTTCCACAATTTGCGTTAATCATTTAATCATTAAATTAAGTATATGATATTTATATACTGATTTTTTGCAAAGAACTGATATTTTATTTACAGGCTCAGTTTTGATTATATGCAGTGGGTAGGCTATAAAGTCGCATTATCGAGGATTTTACATAGAGTTACCTCCATTACTGCTTATATACACGTTGTAGAGGAGATTGTACTGTCCATATGTCCCATATTTCTTGACCAAATATATAATGGGTATAGGGCGTAGTTCCGTCTCCTGCTGTTGTGTCACCAGTAAGCACGAAACGCGTGCGTACGCAAGATAATACCTTTAGATCATGCTGAATTTGGAAATACTTTTGGTTCTGTTTGAACTAGCTTGTAACTAGGTACACAATGTGCAATACAAAATTGTATTTCAATTTGTTTATTTGCATTTTGGGATTGTTAAGCGACTTATATAAGCTAATGCTGTGAATTTCTAGTTACTATTATTAATTTCATATGGTTTTATGTTGGTGAATTTAACTGGTGATTTCTTAAGCAGCAACAGGCTAGCAATAGAACAAGGCTTCATTCATCTGACGCATGCATTTTGCACTTACTGGCGACTCAGCTTTAGGTTCCAATATTTCATAGTAAACCACTATACAGTTTGTCAAACAATATGGTACTGTTGCACGGTGCAAGCTCCTAAATTAACTGATTTATATTATCTCCCATTTAGAGCGTCATATCGCCTTCCACAGATGAGTAGTGCGTAAGCAAAAATGCATGCGTTAATGAGATTTTACTTTTTGTTCATGCTGACTTTGGTCTTTTATTTTGGGCCTATCTGAATTAATTCATGCACATTTTGTTTGTCTGACGTAAGAAACACAGTGATAGCTCTTTGCACACAAAATTGACAAAATATGTGTTAAATGACAGTTTGATACTTGGAATAACAGAAATGAATTGATTTTTTCTTCTAAAAATTTCAGCACGTTGAACTAGACAGTGATTCAGACGACGAAGATGACGTAAGTTCAATAATTATGATAACGCGTTTCGCATTTAAAAATATACTTCATTTTAAACCAATGACTGACTGGGGCTGTGTCTTCTTTGCATAATAAGTTATTTGACTGTCAATGTCAAACCTCTCTACTCATAGTAATACTCGTCGCAATATAAGACGCCAACCTAAGCGCAGTCTAAAAGCCGATCTAGAAAACTTTTGGTTTAGAAAGGCTGAAGAAATAAAAAAGCGCTCGCGTCAGGTAATAGTCGCTGTTTGTTCCAACTTATTCGCGCAACAGGACCGAGAAAATTAAAAGTTAGTGAAACTATAAATGATAGTAACAACGATTTAATAACCGATAAAATAAGTTGTCTTGATTGGTGGGCTGAATACTTCAAAGATCAATTTTCTTGAGCACCTGCGTCAGTTCCGATTCCCGAAAGCATGTCTACATCAAAAGTGTGGAATGTTAGTCCCGAAAAACCATCCGAGTTAGAAGTATGCGATGCATTCCAATTTCTTGAACGCCACAAAGACTCAGGCCCCGATGATTTGCTTCCAGGATTATTTAAGAATGATGGCCATATAATTTCAGGAGCGTTGACCTATCTTTTTCATACTATATGGAATGAGGAAACCGTACCACTTGATTGAAATGAGTCGACCATCATTCCTTTCTTCAATAAAGGCAATCGTATTTCGTGCGATAATCATCGTGGTATAAGCTTGTCTCCAGTCGTATCTGGGTTATTTGCTTCGATTATCCTACATCGTCTTAGCGCTTCACGTGAATCACATACTACAGAAGAACAGGCCGGATTCCGCGCAGGACGATGTCATTTATATCACCGTCCCACAATGTGTTATTTCATATTTTGTCGAAAAGTGGTGTTCCCACAAAAATTTTTTATATTATACGCGCTCTCTACACAAATAATTTTGGTCGCGTTAAGGTCTACAACGAATTAACACAACTTTACACCCAGCAGTGGTGTTCGTCAAGGTTGTCCACTTTCCCCCTTTTTTTTAATTTTGTAATCGATGCTATTATGAGCAACACTCTCACACAAGCATGTAATTAGGTGTTGCGAACCTAATAACAAATTAGTTCAGTTGTGACCAGAAGGATAAACCAAAGGCAGTATGAACGGAAAGTATAATCTCATGTACATTCGTTTCGTGCTTACTGGCGACTCATCAGTAGGAGCCGGTATTACGCCCTTTAACCACTATATATTTTGGTCAAGAATGTGGGAATGTACCGTCCTATTATCCCACATTCTTGACCAAAATATATAGTGGTTAAAGGGCGTAATACCGGCTCCTACTGATGAGTCGCCAGTAAGCACGAAACGAATGTGCATGAGATTATACTTTACGTTCATGCTGCCTTTGGTTTATCCTTCTGGTCACAACTGAACTAATTTGTTACTAGGTTCGCAACAACTAATACATACCTACATATATATTAATTCTTCGCAACTTTCTTTTCTTAGTAGGGCAAAGTTAGCTGCGAGATTTGGGTATTTTATGACGTGATACAGTGAAATCCGCAAGGAAGCTGTATTGCTGATGTTGCCTTGCCTGAATGCTAACTCATTTCTGTGAGTTACCATGATAAATTTACTCATAGTGACTAGGTATTCCTTCTCTCTCTGCCTCTCTCTTTCTCTCTCTCTCTCTCTCTCTCTCGTAACTTCACTAAATTGTCTGATTTATTATTTTGTTTTTCATATATATATATATATATATATATATATATATATATATATATATATATATATACATTCTTGAATCCTTATGGTTATATGGCAGTGAAACATTAGTTACTTTTGGCTTTTGTATGGCTGGACATGATGTTGATGATGCTGCTGCTGCTGCTGCTGATGATGATGATGATGATGATGATGATATCTACGAGCTCTAAAAAGTATTACATTTAGCATTATAGTCATTGTCTTATAAAATAGCTATGGTAGGGCTATATATAAATATCATATTGCCAGTTTCGAATTATGGTTTGAAACTGTTGTATATGATCAACTACACGGTTACCGTATTGTTAAATAATTAGTGACAGAATAAGAGCAAGCATGTCGGTCCTGAAGTTTATTTATCTGCTGCTAAAGTAGACTTTGGACGCTGGCATTTGGTCAGATAACTGTACGTGAGTAGCACAAACTTCAGACGTTGTGTAAGGCATTGTGTCACATGGTGTCCGGTCTCAGGAAAACGGCCTTGTGACCCCGGATACGTTGACGATGCTGTCATGATGACAAAATAGAAAGGCGAGCTTCAAGGAAAACCATTATTTGATCTCATGAAGTGTAACCTTGACTATCAAACGCTAAATGAGTAGAAAACGGTCGTTATGGATAATTTTATTCTGATCCAGCGCATGAACAGCTGTACTGATCGATGTATTCACGGGGTTGATTTGGGTCATTACCGGCTAAGCGTAAGGAATCATTAATCAGGAGCAAACATTACGAAACTACCAGTTCTACATGATTGCTCTCTCACGTTCCGATACTATCAAAGTTTGATTACGTCGCTAGTCAAGTCACCGAAGCAAATCTGGTGGATGTCTGGCACCTTGAGGACGACGACACAGCCATCTCTTGGTCAAATGCTATTATTTGCGAACCAAATAAATGGACGGAAATAGGTGGGAATTAAATGGAAAACAAGGTTCATTGGAGAGGCCTGATTTATTCCGTGTTGTTGGTGTAAGCTCCTGGAACCCACCGTGCGGGAGAGCAGGATTTTATTTTTTATTATGTTATATAATTAATGCATTTCATCACCATTACAAGCTGCACAATAATAGCATTTAGAAACTGATGGCGACTGAAAAAATGACTAAATCTCATTCCAAATGTCGTGGTATTACATATTTTGTATTGACTTCGAAGTTTTTGACTATTTGTTTGTCGTTTCATCTCCTCCTTTCTGGGCACAACTTCAGAGCCATCACAATTACTCCAAATTCAGCAACAAATGAAACATCAAATAAGGCAATTGTTAGTTTGCTCTAATTCTATGTCAAAAGAGAATTTAAAAATTGAGAAACTGGATTAATTAAAATTGCCCGATCTGCATTTTGACTAACACAGTGGGAATTCCAGATCAGGTAAATTTGATTACTAAAGTTTCACAATTTTTTCTATTTTTTTAAGTAATAAACAAACAGGAATTCAGCCTGTGTTAGTAGAAACAAAGATCGGGTTATACTCGTTTGCTGATTTTTGCATCAAAGGTGATCACTGCTATTGCCGTCAGAAGGATTCGTAGAGAACGAGAGATACGAAATTGGCCCACACAGACTGGGTTTTCACTGGGAATAGGATGCTTGAAGCATTTTATGCATTCTAGTGCTGCACTAGCTATACGAGCGACCCGAAATAGTTTCTTTACTATACTTCGTACTATATGTTGTAGCGAGCTATGCTTCGTGATGTCCCTGCGTGAAGTTTTCGATCGCGTATTGTTTGTTATAATGATTTATCGGAATATATTTATAATCGTAAGGACATTTCCAAACTTTTTCAGTGTAGCCCCGGCGTTCTTGCTGCCTATTTGTTTAACTATGTTGTTGATGCGGTCTGCGTATTTCACATCAACATTCCAAATATTAGAGAGGAATGATGGCGGCAGACTTCTTGAATTCGACCACACGTCAGAAATGGAAAAGGAGCTCAAGAAAGCCTATAGTCACGCTTAAGAAGTGTTCATCCATCAGCCAAATAGTCGTTATAACAAAGTTTGATCTGAAGCCTAAGGTCGTACTTAATATTGCTCTTCTTTCAGTCGTAGACATTCGTCCACTTCTAGGCGGATCAGCTTCGTTGCAAATGCCTTATCTAAATAATACACACCACTGGTATTACTCTTTAATTTGAGCCGTATGTCGGTGCCCTTTTCACGCTAGGGAGATTTAAGAGATCATCAAATATAAATCTCAGCACGTGGGTTAATTTGTAAAGCGATATGTTTGCTCTATTTTCTTTAGATTATACTTTCCGTTCATGCTGCCTTTGGTTTATCCTTCTGGTCACAACTGAACTAATTTGTTACTAGGTTCGCAACACCTAATACATACTTGCATATATATTAGTTCTCCGTTACAAACAGTATTTAGCTGTTTATGATATCAGTTACTTGGTGAAATTCTGGAGCAGTCTAGTTCCCGGCTTTAAATAAAATACAACATATGACATTCAAGGTTTCAGTTTTTTATCATTTTGGATTTTGATTACCGTGGCATAGTAGCAATACAGTTATAACAAATAACAAAATGTTCGATACTGTCTCTCTTCCTTACAATATTCTGCATACGAAATGAGATTACGTATACCGGGAATTTGAGATAGGTGAGGTAATGATTGGTCTGCTAATTATAAATAGTTATATATTGAGTTTAGTTACTGAGACAAATTCATTGATTAAATATAGTGTTGAGTCAATTATATATAACTAGAATGGTTTTGGAACGAGGTTACCACATTTGCTTAAATCTGCTATTGTGAAGTTTGTACTGTGCTGTGTTGCCTGAGGACGGTGCTGGAAAGTAGGCACCGAAACGTCGCCAGTAAACAAAGATGTGATAGAACCACATTTTCAGTTGAAAAATGAAGAATTCAACCCGATCAAAGACAAAACAAAATCGGAAAGTGTGAAGAATCGGATCTTTGTGTAACTGCCCGTGTACAACTATTACCCGCGTACGCAAAACGCGGCATTGAAGAAAACCAATGGTACACACCGCAACAACATTTCAAAAATCATTTAGCTACAGGAATATCTCGGCTAAAATACAATTAATTTTTCCTTTTTGCATTAGTTCATCTGGAATACGCCGTGGTCATAAACACGAGCTCCGATTACATATGTTTTCAGGAATTTAACTACTTTTTGTATGAAATAACTTGTTACTAGGCACACTATGCCTTATTCAAATAAATATTAAACTACTAATTGATCACGACAGGCAGTTATGATCACTAATTAGAAAATGTATGATGATGAAAACAAGCTGTTGGTGTAAATAACAACTTAACTTCCATTATTATTTCGTAATTTTATTAAGCATTTTATCAAGTATTTGTTTTCAGGGTTTATTGTGCGGTAGGTTCCCCCTATAGAACAGTGCAATAGATTATATATATATATATATATATATATATATAGTGAGCTGAAAATTATTGAACTAATAGGACAGCAACTACATGTAATTATAATATACATTTGAACGTAAAAACTGATTTCTCTCCTACTGTGTGATATGTTCCGATGGTTAGTTTTCTGAAAGGGTTTGTTGTATTTTTATCACGAAGTATGTCGAATTTTCTCGATTTTAGCGGAAGCATTGGTAAAACTTGCGATCCCTTTACGCCGGTCTGCAACATTAGTTGCACAGGCTGAAGTTGTGCTTCATCGCAATCATCAGTGTGTTGATTTACACATACGTTTCTTAGCTATGCTTATTGTAGATTACTTTAATTATCACACACCTTGACGGAATTTTATATTCTAATATTCTTTTAGTTAGATGATAGCGATGGCGAATTCGCTAATGACGCTGATGAAACATTCAATGATGATGAGAAATCTGTTAATAACATGGAGGCCAAAAGCGCTAGTCGTGGCATTGCAGACGACGTCGATGACACGAAGTTTTCCAGTCACGATGTTCATCCTAGCGCCATTCATTTGGAATCAGACGAAGAAGTAGTTTTGTCATCGTCCGAAGATGAAACAGATCAGAAAGAACATGCTCACTTGAATGGGTAAATTGATTACTTTTGTAGCTATTTTAAAAGGTAGACGTTTATGATCGTATGCAATTATTCCAGTAACAATTGTATTCTGAAGAAAATAGCCTTTCCAACACTGCTCTTTATAATTACTTTCATTTTATGATAACCTAAAGAGTTCGGATGTGAGCTTCATAAAATTCGTTGTACCATGTCCTTATGCAAAGATAAAAGTAAAATTTGTCAGATACAATAAATACTTCGTTTTTTTTTAAAGTTAATATTTTTGAGAAAATCAAAGGTAACATACGTTTGACAGGGTAAGAGATTGGGAATATGATAAACCTCTAATCATTTTAAAGCATCACCACTAATACTCATTTTTCAATGTATCGCGTCATAAGCACAAGGTAACCTCGCAGCTAACATTGCCCAACTAAGAAAATAGTTGAGAAAATTATTCTACTACTGAGCTCGCCTCGATGCCATATCGCGCAGCATCTCTAGCCTAGAACTATGCTGCGAACACGGACCCCATCCAGGCATACGATTAGGCAGCATACTACTCAATTTTAATGTAGTTGACTTGCGTTGTCCAAATCTGCCTGTTAACGATTTTTTTCTTGAATTAAATAACTATTTTTGGCTTCTTAAAACCCATATTTTTATTCTTTTTGGTTATTTAGCAGTGAAGCATTCTTTTTTACAAGGCTATTGTGTTATTGTCAGTTAGGATGTTGTTGATGACTCCTTAGTACCGGCTACGATTTCCATGGTTGTACATCATATCCCGAAGCATTTATTTTTTTATAATCCTTACTCTCTACGTCGTGATAATGGCACACTGATTGACATGATATATCTCATATTAACTTAAGTTTTTGGCCAATGTTTGCTGTTGGGAGTAAATTTCAATATAAAGTTACAACTAGCCATCTCCGAGTTGTCTTTATATGACGGGCTATGCTAATAGAGACTGATATTTAATAAAACTTTTATGACAGGATTGGATTGTATTCAGTTTTTCCAATTTTTTTGCACTTTTGATTTAAAACAGCATTTCGAATATAATAAAATCTTCCTATAGTACTCGTATATATGTTTATGCGCATTATGGTTGTGTATGATCTGATGTCATCTCGTTAATTGATTTTATCCGCGCTCTTATATCTTGACTTTTTTCCTTTATCAATCATGCGTGAAAGAGATTTTGATGTCGGGTTGTGGTGCGCATAAAACGGATGCGTCGTTGGGATGGCACCTTTTGTCCATGCGTATTTCAGTGGGTGTCACTGGGTATACATTTTCTTTTCAAACTTTGTATTCAAACTTATACTAAATAATTTTAATTATTTCTCTCAGCTACGTGATATTGTGTACGATCATATCCACTGTCCTTGAGTTTATTTTTGTGCGACGTTTTACTTCGGTGTGTTTTAACAGTGGTTCAGCAATTCGAACAATGACAAAGCGTGAGCAGTTGGAACAGTTAAATCTGCAACGTCGTAAGAAAAAGAAGGCTAAACAGATTGGTGAAGAGCAGCGGAAACTAGCCGATGCGCGTAAAGCAGCTGAAGCGAACAGACTGACTAGCAAGAAGCGTCGACAAATTGAGAAGGCCGAGCAGAGGCTACAAGCAAGAGCCGGAGGCCAGTTCTATCGTGATGTAAGTTTCGCCTCCATGCACTAACATAACATTTTCTAATTTGTTAAGTTTAAATTATGCGAAACAAGTTAGGAAAACATTTTCTGTAAACTACCTTCAATCAGCCTCTAATGTAGAGCCTAGTTTTACTTTGCCAACTAAAAACAGTCTCTAATAAAATCTTCTAAATCGTACACGTAGATATCTGCTTGTACTGTTTTGTTTCATTCTGATGTTACAGTTGTAAAATTCACTGGAGATTTTTATCCTATAGGCAATCCGATTTCCGACCAATGCGTCTTAACTAGTCGTATGCAAAACGATAACATAAACCGTAGTGGAAATATTGGGATACAGACATTCAATATAATGTGAAGCCTGGAATTCGATTTAACTGAATAGTTTCTACTCAGTGAAAATAGAATGAGAATTAGCGAAATAGATAAAAGTTTAAGATGCTGAATACTCAAATGCTGATGTATTGCTAGTCAGTCTTAGCTCATTCTGGGACTAATGGTCTCAGGCAAAATCGTTTCACTTTATATTTCGCATACTTGTTCCTGTTCTATATAAACTTTAATAATTTGAGGGCATCGCATTTAGTTCATGCTTAATGACCAAACGCTTTTTCTGCTTCTATATATCAGGCTAGAATTTTTTTAAAACAACGCTTCATAAATTGTCAAATCATTTCTGTTATTTAAATTGGCAAGTATCAAGGCAATAGCTGATTAACATATATGCGCGGTTTCAATAATATGTTGCGTATTTACAGACGTGCATTGACTGTTTAATTCAGCGAAGGCGCTACATTTGACATGTTCTTCTCTCGGCACACCAGTTTGTCATTTAGCCACATATTATTGAAATCTTGTACTCATATTGCTTATAAGATACGAAATGCATATACTAAATGAAGGAAGGTAACACTTTATGAGGTATAGAGGAACATCAAAGTTACGCCTGATTTATATTAAAATAAAAAGTATTTTCTTGCATTATACCTGAAATGGAGGTGATGCACGTAAATATATTAATGTTCCCTTATTTTCTAATTTCGTCGCTTCAATTTCCTGTTTTTTAGTCTGGATATATATATATATATATATATATATATATATATATATATATATATATATATATATATATACGTATGCTCATATATAGATATTTCTTGTGAATTTTATTTTTAGAATGATGTCAAGAACCGTGGAATTAGAGGACCATCATCGACAAAAGAAACAGTAAAGCCGAAGCGTTCGGCCAAACTCATAGTTAAACACGGTAAACTTTCACGCTGAAAATATTTCCTTTGCTTGTAAATTTTTATTTCATTTTTTTTCAACTTTAAATATAATATTTTGTATATAACAATGTCTTTTAACCTATTTGTTGATTAAAAATTCATGGAGAACAATTATAAGTTGAATTTTATCTCGTTTTCATTATTGGTTATGTTTTTATCTCAAGCATCAGAACGAAACCACATAAGTGTCCGATTGGTTGTAAGAGAACCACGCACTTCTATACTTTACAATTAATCATTTTTTTATGGAACATAGTTTGTATACAGAATTTGACTGCACGCGGAAATGTTTACTGCGCAATTATGCCTACGCATGCATACGTGCATATACGCAATACAATAAATAAATAAAGACATCGATCTTCCGCACAGTAAACGATCTGTCTAGCGTCACCAGAGGTCCTAGAAAAAATGAAATCATTGACGACTGGTAGTACGGCGCCATATAGCTCGATCTTAATTGGCCATGAGGAATATTTTAGCTTGGTGATTCCGAAGGAAATGGATACATTTCCAGAGCACAGTTTATGGCTTTCTGAAGCTTATTCTTTCTTGCCATCACACATTATACAATAGATTCAACCATTTGTTGATTAAATTCTAAGCTTGTATAGAAAGATTGGACTGATCACGGAAAACAAAAACCCAGATCTCCCACTCGATGGGATCCAGAGTAGCCAACGCCAATAAGGTATAATCAGTTAGGCTCCTTCACTGAATCCTGTTTGCCGTTATAATTAGTCATAATTTCGCCCATTACATTTTATTTTGGTTAGTGAGTGTACGGCGTGTCGTGTTCAGGTCGCTGATGAAGAGATGGCTGGCCTATTTTTCCTCCGGTTCCGGCCCACCAATGGTCACATCGGTGGCCTGATGCGTGTAATGTGAAATTGTCCTGTTCAAACAGTAGCCAAACCAGCGAAATCGACGTTCCATAACACGGTTCGATAATGATTGGACGTCAAATAATGGTCGTATAGAACTGTGCATTTAGTCAACTTTGCTCTTGAATAGTGCTAATTTGTCGATGGCCTAAATCAACTCGTGGGAACAACGATATAAAAATGTGTTCAGATGCTGGCAACTATATTGTGTCATCTACTGTCTGCGCAACCTAAAGCGGGACTGAAAGTATGCTTAACTTGTGGACCATAGACTTGGTGTTCAGTTGAATTGGTTAGCAGTTTTCCTAAAAGCAGCAACTGCTTCGAAGCTCATGTATCTGGAAATTTCTTAGATAGGCGTAATCTATGACGACTAGTACAGTCATCGGCTCCGATGCATAATTGGCCATTAACACCATTTTAATGCGTTTAGCTTCATGCCGTAACGGTACACACATCTTGACCACAATTAACGGCTCTCTTGAATTCCTCTTTTTCTGTCATTGGAAGAGCGTGGTGAGCGTATTCGAGATCAACAGGATGTGATGCTGCGATCATAGAAATTACTACAGCAACAAAAAAATTAAACAACTTTGGGACAATGGCGTATTCTTGTCGAACGTCGGAGCCAATTGCAATCGGTTCAGAGAGGTCCTTGCTAGTGCGAATGCATACCGATGTGTCATTATATGTCCAAGCAGCCGAACAATGTTTGCCAGTTCGCCATTATTTAACAATAATTGATTGGGCGGGTGGTGGTAACAGTTCTTTAAATCAAGTTTGCGAACTTGAAGTAAACACTAATCCCGTTGTATTTAACCAATCGTCAAACAACAACAAAACTACCGCCAGCCGCAACGCACTGACGCGTTTCGACCTTCAATTAACGTTATCCGAGTACGACGGCAAACTGACTATCGGGATTCAAACCGCATTAAATATATATATGGAAATCAAAATTAGATATGCGGCTCTCACCTCTAGCAGTCTTGCATACATTGAACATGACTGAAAATGTAGGCTGCACAATTTCTATGCAGTCACAAACATTAACTGTCTGCAGCTTTTGCCACATATACATATGTAGGCAATACAATTTAACAATAATTGGTGGCGCGCCGACATTTCCAGTCAAGTTCAATGTATGCGAGACTGCTAGAAGTGAGAGCCGCATATCTAATTTAGCTTTCTATTTATATGCTATGCGGTTTGATCCTCCCTAGTCAGTTTGCTGTCGTACTCTGATGATGATCATGGAAGGTCGAAACGCGCCAGTGCATTGCGGCTGGCGGTAGTTTTGTTATGTTGTTCGACGTTTGGTTAAATAAATTGGGATTGGTGTTTACTTCAAGCTCGCAAACTTGATTTAAAGAATCATTTAACATAATTTGCAATATTCTTACACTGCAAGACAAAATCGAGAGCAGCTTAGTAGTCCAGGCAAGCAAAAATTATGGGCCACTGATGCCAGTGGCGCAATTGAAGATTGCGTAGGAGTGAATGAATTTGGCATAACCCTACCTGAGTCAGCCTAGTTTATTTCTATTGCTCTTCCCGAATCCTTCAGAGGATAATAGCATTGACCACTTTTGGTGCAGCTCTGATACCATGGTAGTTGGCTGGACTGCTGGTGTCATAATTTTGTCGATTGGCACAAAAACGATACTTATCCATTCGCTTTGGTCGGATTCTTTGTGAAAATCCTTCTGAAGCTCTGATTAACCAAACTTGGAAATATCAGAAGGAACGCCATAAACGTCGGTGGTTTAGCGGTTCCTTATGGGACCGCAAATCTGTTGCTTAATTTAAAATAGGGGCTTCGATGTGAATACATAACTGCCGCCTACGGGCTGGAAAATTAGATAAGATAACGACTACATCGTTCACTAAAACTGATAATAGCGTCAACATCTTTCCTTTTTGGTAAGGAACACTGGTTTTGACAGTTTTATATGTGGGTTATATGAATGGTTTTCGAGCTCTGTTTAAGAAGGTAGAATATTTGTTGGCCTCGTCACTAAGGAATTAAAGTTGTCCATATGTGCTGCATGGAAATCGGCAAAGGTTGCAATGAGATAACCGTTTCTCTAATTGCAATAGTCGTGTTTCGTTAGATCGACAGTGACTTCGCTTTTTGCCTGCATTTTAAATTCTTTGGACGTCGACTTTTGTTGTGATAATGATGTCGCTTTTGCTTATTAAACAAGTCAAGTTTCGTGACGGTATTCTATATTTTTGTGCTCATGAGTTCTGTGAGCACTGCTTAGGCAACTGGGAAATAAAAATTGGCCATACGACGACGAATTTAATTTTTTACTAATGAATCACATGGCCACATCAAAGGCAGTGTTATGGAATCTGTTCTTGTAATGGCTACAGGCAGGTTTCGGTACAATTTTGGATTCTTCGTTTCTCGCTTGGTTATCTCCTTCGGACGTGGTGCATGTTAGCAAAAGACGTCTTTAGCAGAGGAAATTGCTATATCTTTGCTTTGGAAACGGGTCAAGGTCCGTGACTGTATTCTATTTTGTTTACACTCATGATTTTCGTCTGAAGTATGCTTAAGAAAGCAGTAAATCGTTTGGCAATTTACCTAATAGATAAAAATTCATTATAATGAGCGGCATGGAACCTGGAAGGAAAGATATGAGACGATATTTATTGTATTTGCGGAAACTACGTTTTTATCAAGATAGCAGTTTTGTTTTTCGAATTTTTCACTTATTTCGACATTCTGCATTTTAGCAAATTAGTTGATGGCTGACAGCATCATAAGTTTACTTAACTAATGATTGCTTTTGGCAAGGGACACGGATCGTGAAACAATATACATTATGTTATTTTAATGGTCTTGCAAGGCAGAATTTTCTTTGACCATGTGACCAACAAATCGGAGCTTTTTTAATGGGCTAAACGTTAACCGGAACATTATTTGGCCATATAGCAAACAGGTCAAAGCTGTTTTAATATACTAGACTTGAACCGGAAAAAGCAGCATTGAGGCTACTGTTCCTGTAATGGCGATAGCCGTGCAGCTTTGAATGAAAGTGGCTTCTTTATTTGCTCTTGTTTTATTTGGGCGTGTTGCACGTTAGCAAAATAGATAACAGCCGTCGACATAATGAGTCTTCTTTATAAATGATAATATCATTTTTGCTTTGAAAGCAAATCAAGGCTCGTGGCGGTATTCAATATTGCTTGTTATTACTGGTAATTCCTGAATAGTGTTTAGGAAAGGAAATTATTTAGCCATTTTACGATCAAATTAAAGCTTTTATAATGAACGACACAGAAACATCTAAAGAAACATTGACGCAACCGTGCTTTGCTACCGAGAAGGTTGCATCATTATTCGTCCTGTGCATGATAGCGATTTAGATAGAGGTCGGCGGCATCCTAGGTCATCGGCAATGTTGGTAATCCCGGAACAAAAAATTGGGACCAGTTGATCTTTAGCACTATATTTCTTGAGCTAGTGGCCATAATTTACAGTTTTGACTACGATACGGAAATAAAAAATGGAAGTACGGGTTGGTATTTTTGTCATGGCCCTGTTCTAACGACATTGATATGGTTAGCTTTTCTAATAAATTTTTCCATTCGAGAATGGAATGCGAAGTCACGTTTAATTTTCCTTTACAGTTAAAGAGTTGACACGTTTACGTCGGTAGATGCTGGAATCTTTCAAATCAGTACATAACATTTTAATCACAATTTGTGGTCGTTTCGGATTTCAGATTTGGTCGTAAAATGTGGTTTAGCAAGACAATTGAGTGTAACAAGACCATATATGTAGTAAGTAGAATTACACAAACCATTTTTATTGATCATTCAACCATTTAATCTTGATTTTTGACTTGTCAAACCACGAAGGGATACATCTCGTCAAGTTTATCTTAGTATCGCAAAGCAATTTATCTAGTTAGTCCTGATAAAAATTTTTAAATATCTAAACGCAGACAATATATGCCTGAAAATGGTAAAATGAGACTGCTAAAATGGTAATAGAAATTTAACCTGACTGAATACAACCGTTTTGTATAGGCATAATTATCTATATATCTTAGTTTGAAGACTAATCTGTCAACTAGGTTTCAGTTTCTTCTTCATTGGGAAATTTATTAGAAATTGCCATTCATTGTTACTAACGAAGAATTGCTCAATATTGACGAAATTATTTTCTATCAATTGGAATGAAATTAAGATTAAACTTATTTGGGTCAGATTCCTGCGAGGATTCATATTCTCCCAGTTGGCTTCGTTCGGCAATCAATTAAAGCACAACATTTACACAAAAAATTATTTTCTTTGGTTTAAATTAAACCAAATAAGATGAATTTAATGTAATTGCCGGTTCAGGTGACATGTCGAACTCCATTGGTAAATAGTGAAATATTCATTGATGGTGCAGACGGTAATAAAAATTGTTTAAATAAAATAATAACAATAAATAAAAATAAGGTACGCCTAAAAATCTCAGGCTAGTATATGACCGTAAAACAATTATTGAGTGTGCGGGTGGTAATACAAATTATATAAACCAAGTTTGCTATCTCGAGATCGTCAAAAATTCAATTTTGCAATACTGGCTGCACAAGATATAAAACTACCCACCACCAGCCGCAACGCACTGACGCGTTTCGACCTTCCATGTACATTATCAGAGTACGACGGCAAACTGACTAACGAGGATCAAACCGCATTTCATATATATATGGAAAGCAAAATTAGATATGCAGCTCTCGCCTCTAGTAGTATCGCATAAATTGTACTTGGCTGGAAATGTCGCGAATATTAACTGATCGCAGATTTCGCCACAAATAAATATATAGGCAATACAATTAAACAATTTATTGATTATGCGTGTGGTGCTAGCAATTCATTAAACCAATTCTTCGCATTAGCGCCCCTCATCTGTGAAGCGAATACGTTTTATCGCTCCGGTACTAGATAACAATGTGTTGTCAATGCCAAAAGTAGTCATACACATTTTCAATTTTATTAGCGATGGTGTGTAGAACACAATTCGGTTTACAATTCTGCGATTTTAGCGAAAATGAAAAAGAGCTTTAAAAACAATTTTTGGTTGGGATATACCCATTTTTTTTGTCCGCAGCTAAATACCTTGAAAGCGGTCATTAAAATTAATATTGATTTGAATCGCATGATAATGCTGAGCGATGTCGTATTGCAGATCAAGATCGAGTTAGTCTATTTTTTATTCTAATCATAATAAAATCGATCTACTGTGAAAAAACGCTGTTAAGCGTCACTTAAATATCTGACAGAAATAATTTTGTCTGAAGATTGGCCTATTAAAACAACTACACTACCATTTACGAATGAAGGGGATACATTTGCACGAAAATATATAAAAATATCATTTCGCTTACTGATGACTTATACAGCAATATAAACTAACTTAAGCGTTTTCTGATTTCCAATTATATAAAATTTAGGCAAGCTGGCGAATATTCTGCAAAAAGGGAACTAACCTCACTTGATATAAAAACATAACCCAGTATAAACCACGCATTATATAGTGTAGAAAAGGCAATTTATCCAGTAGACCGGTTTCGTCCTTATTGGGGTCTCATCACGTTCTGGCCAGAATTTGCGGCGGACAGGTCTCGAGCATGGGCATGTCTGCTTCGGAATCTGGTGCTCTAATCACTGAGCGGCAGGGTGGCTCAGTGGTTTCCAATAAGGACGAAACTGGTCTACTGGAAGAATTGCCTTTTCTACACTATACAATTCTTAGTTTATTCTAATAATTGTATGAACGTAATGGGTCAGATGTTTATATCAAAATCGCAACCTTTATTGTAGTAATTGCTGTGTTATTTTCAGAATGGTAAGAAGAGATTTTGTGAAACTTATGTTTGTGTGGCAGCTAAACACAGACCTTGATAGGTTCATCTTAAGCACGAAATATTCTTAGAAGGCTTTTTAATTCCATCATTACCTGTATGATTCGTTAGCGTCGGTTTGCAGTGCCTGATTAATTTAAAGATGTTCCGTTATTAGTTAAAATCGAAGACGCTTTTAAGAACATAAGTTAGTGCGTTTAGCGTGACAGATGCGAAAAGACATTGTCAGGATAATGTCGAGCCGGGTGTAATTTTGGAAGACCAACCAAATTCCTTCATCCGCATGGTTCAATGTCTCAGGGACCCTTTTCGAACTGTTGTTCGTTTGCGTTTTCGTGCGGAAGATGGCTACTCATAGGTGTTCTATATTAATATAATTGGAGTCGAGCCTTTTAGCTGTTCTATGTTAGTGCATTTTTTCATGGCAGATGATAGCAGACATCGGCAGGAACATCTCAAAGCAGGGTGCTTTTTTAATTAGCCGTATGTAAATTTTCCTTATTGACAAGTATTAAAGTCTTACTTATTGCTCCTGAAGATTAGGTTGGTGGTAGCAGTGTGAAAAATATGGTTATTTTGTAGATTCTGCGTTATGGTCGAAATGAGTGGACGAGCGTTCAGCAAATTTACTCTAGTGCATGTTTACCTAGCCGATACTAGAGAAAGGCGCTTTGAGTAATTTCAAACTTTGAAAAGTTCAGTGCGTCAGCAATTCATTTTAATCTCTAGGTAGGTAGCGTCAGCTTGCCAAAACATGATTACCCTGAAGACGATGCGTAATTAGCAAAAATGAAATAGGAGATGGTGAAAAAGTTTAGTTCGTGCAAGTTAGCCGGTCAGATGTCTGCAGATATCGGCGGCCTGATAATTTTATGGAAGCAGTATAGAATTATTTCACTTTTGAGAAGACATAATGTTTCGGCGACGTCATCCGACGTTAAGTTATGCGTAATCGGAGTACACAACTTGATAACCTTAAGATGTTGCAATATTAGCCAGAAAGAAAGGAACTCTTTTAGAAAACATACCTTGATGCTTTGTTTTTAACCAGTCGTCGAACAACATAACAAAACTACCGCCAGCCGCAACAAACTGACGCGTTTCGACCTTCCTTGATCATCATCAGAGTACGACGGCAAACTGACTATCGAGGATCAAACTGCATTGAATATATATGGAAATCAATGTTAGATATGCGGCTCTCAACTCTACCAGTCTCGCATACATTGAACTTGACTAGAAATGTCGGCTGCACAATTTCTATGCAGTCACGAACATTAACTGTTTGCAGCTTTCGCCACATATACATATATAGGCAATACCATTCAACATCTGACTATTCACTGGATAGGCGTGTTTGTGTGTATGTGCGTGAGCGTTTACTTAAAACTGAGAGCTAATCTGTTACATGTAATTACAGGCACGTGTAACGGTCATACAAGTAAAACTAAAATGATAACTGTCATTTCCTAACTGCACACGTCAGACCTATTTTACACTTACTTTTCTAAATGAAGTAATTACGAGTGGCATTTCGGTGAGGAGGGGGAATGACACTATTAATAGAGTAAATAATTAATAGGTAGTAAAATTAAATTAGAAACGGATAAAGTGTTTCAATAGGGTAGAAAGTTAAATTAAACGGTACGTAAAAGAAATTAAAAATTGCCTGATAAAGAAGATACTAGTAATAGTGCAAAGAAAATTTGGCTTTTTTAAAAGAAAGAACAATAAATAAAATAAAAATAAACCATCATGTATAGATAAATGTTTGTTAAAGGCGCTACACTAACAACAGAACGTAAGATAATAGATAAATAAGATAACAAGTAAACGAGGATGAAATATAAGACAATCAGATAATAAATTATAAGATATGGAATTACTCACCCTCCACCTCTAGAAGTTAATATCAATCCAGTGTTCTTATTCTTTTACTTGAGCGAGTTTCTGATTCAGATTCTTGCAATCTTCGTTTCCTACCTTTATTTAATACTGTATTCCAAATAGGACCTAGTGATTTTTCTACGGCTGTTTCATTCATGATATCATTTCTCGATTTAATTTCTATGGATTCTCTAATCAATTTAGTCGATCTATTACGGCCACAAATTGATATACGTCTACACCTATTCCAAATAATTGAATGTCCTGTCTCTACTGTATGGCGTGCAAGATCCGATCTATTAATATCTATCTAATAAAAAAGGTTCAGGTCAGGCATGATAAAAAATTAGGAAATTTGGGCATCTATAGACCGACCATAACGAAGACATTCCCTGTTGTAACTAATCGAGTGGTAAACCTTTCTAAAATAAATCTTAATGAGAATCAGCTAGAAATGCTTAACCGTGGTCTGAATACAGCTATCCATATTGAGAAATTACCAAAAAATGAGATAATTACTGAGGCTGTTAAAACAGCACAATTCCTCTCAGACAAAGATAAGGTTATGTTTGAAATAAACGTAGCCGCAGCTGTGCTAACGTGCGAAAATGCAAAATATAAACCAAATTATGCAGTAAAAAGTCTCATAAAAGAACTAATAGCAAACAGTGTGATATGCTTGAAAGCAGACAAAGGAGGAGCGACGGTTCTAATGAGTCAATCTGACTATAATGCTAAAATGTATGAACAACTAGACAATATAGAGGTATACACTAAAATTAATAAAGATCCTACTGATAAACTACAAGGAGAAGTTAAATTATTGATCAATTACATGATTACTGAAGGAGAATTAGATCAAGCGCATGGAAACGCTCTCATACAAAGAGATACAGTCGCTCCTAGAATGTACGGTTTAGTAAAGATACATAAACCAGGCAACCCTTTGAGAATTATTGTTAATGTCCAACACTCACCAACATATAAAATGTCTAAGTTTCTATGCCATAGAATAAAGAAATATTCGTACTTCTTAGACCATACTTTGATGAATTCATACCATTTGGTTGAGATTGTCAATAAATGTGAGCTACATGAAAACAATAGATTGGTGAGTTTAGATGTGGTGTCAACGTACACCAATATACCAGTACCCAAAGCACTAGATTATTTTCAGCGTTTCCTGGTTGATCATCCAGTAATATTAGACGGAAGTAAAATGACGATGAGACATGTCATGGAAATGATGGACTTATGTATGTCCTCCACTTATTTTAAATTTATGAATGAATTTTATAAACAGATTAGAGGTGTTCCAATGGGACAACCACTGTCAGTTCCGATAGCTAATATCTTCATGCATTACATGGAGAAGACCCTCTTAGATATAACGCCCCTTAATCCTAAATTGTATGTAAGATATTTGGATGATATATTAGTTATTTGGAATCACGGGGAAGATCAACTGATAAATTTCTTAAATATGGCAAATCAGGTGAGCGAGCTGAATTTTACTATTGAAAATGAATCATGTGGTGAATTACCATTTCTGGATGTCAAGTTAATTAGAAATGGTACAAAACTAGAACGGGATATATATAGGAAGGATACTTACTCAGGTATCCTTCTTAATTTCAATTCAAATCACCCATATAGAATGAAAATCGGTATCTTAAAATCGATGATAATAAGAAGCTTAAGATTAACAGATAAAAAGCATAGGGAGATTGAATTAGGTAGACTGCGAGAAATATTCAGTGCTAATGGGTATCCTCTAAAGTTAATTGAAGCCACTATAATGAGCATTATAAGTAAATTTAATCATGACTGGAAGTACGTGAAATCAAATAAAACAAAAGATGATCGGAGGGTAATGGTAATACCTGATTCTAAACTAAGTAGGAAAATCAAAATGATAGCATCCAAATACAATATACGTACTATTTTAAAACAGACCGTTACCCTAGGTATTAAACTGCCCAACCAAAAGGAGAAAATAGATCAATTAGACACATCAGGAGTATATGAAATTCCATGTAACGACTGTAACTTGATGTATGTAGGTGAAACCATGCGTCCAATTAGGGTAAGAAGAGGGGAACATAAAACCGCATGTACGTATGGCCAAGTTAATTGATTGGATCTTGCATGTCATACAATAGAGACAGGACACTCAATTAATTGTGATAGGTCTAGACGTATATCAATTTGTGGTCGTAGCAGATCGACTAAATTGATTAGAGAATCCATAGAAATTACATCGAGAAATGATATCATGAATGAAACAGCCGTAGAAAAATCACTAGGTTCTATTTGGAATACAGCACTAAATAATGGTAGAAAACGAAGATTGCACGAATCAGAATCAGAATCAGAAACTCGCTCAAGTAAAAGAATAAGAACACTGGACTGATATTAACTTACAGAGGTGGAGATTGATTAATTCAATATCGCCTAATTTATTTTGATTATCTTATTATTTCATCCTTGATTACTTGTTATCTTATTTTATCTGTTATCTTACGTTCTGTTGTTAGTGTAGCGCCTTTAACATACATTTATCTATACATGTTGGCAAGGTTTATTTTTTATTTTATTTTCTTTGCACTATTACTAGTATCTTCTTTATCAGGCAATTTTAATTTCTTTTACATACCATTTAATTTAACTTTCTACCCTATTGAAACACTTTATCCGTTTCTAATTTAATTTTGCTACCTCTTAATTATTTCCTCTATTCATAGTATCTTTCCCCCTCCTCACCGGAATGGCACTCGTAATTACTTCATTTAGGAAAGTACGTGTAAAATAGGTCTGACGTGTGCATTTAGGAAATGACAGTTATCATTTTAGTTTCACTTGAATGACTGTTACACGTGCCTGTAATTACATGTAACAGATTAGTTCTCAGTCTTAAGTAAACGCTCCCAAACATACATACAAACACGCATATCCAGTGCATAGTTAGATGTTGCCAAATCGCTGTAATTTCACTGGGATGAGTGTACACGCGCAGTAACTGATTGCTCCTTAATCCAAAACAAACAAGAACACACACACACAGTCATGACGTATGCTTATCTAGTGAGTTGTCTGTAATTGTCATTAAATCACTGTAATCTCATTGCGAAGAGTGTATACATTTAGACATATACACAAACCATTTTAACATACACTTTCCTTACATTTTTTTTATAAAAAAACGTTATGCTTAAGAGATCTAAAAACAAGAATAAATGAGGCAGTTTAAATTAATATTTCCACTTGACATATTGATAGTCAACTAAGTGTGTGATGTGTTTGCCATTGAAAAAGACCTCCGTACCCGGAGGTCGAAATATATGGAAAAATCAGGATGACAGTGGATTCAAATATTTCGGTACGCAATCCGAAAATCAGGTAAATTATCTCTTTCCTGTCGCGCAACATGTTTCTTTTAAATCTTATTTAGGGAAGAGATATTAACACTATTATGTCAGCGAATGTTTTCACGCTAGCTGACATCCACAGGATCACCTTCTGCGAGCAGAATATGATCAATTTTACGATCCCCTGTCATATGCACAATGAGAAAGATGAGCTTTGAAGAAACTTAATTGATTACATGTTATCGTTGTAGGTGCTGGAAAACATAGGCAGCATTTATCGCAGCAGGATACTCAATTAGACGGAAAATTAATTTTTTTCATTTTCGGTATGTTTTCGTGTCTCGGTAATGTATTCCGGCATGTGGTTCGGTAGCAAGGGCGTGCAAAATTGGAAGGCCACTTTTAAAAAAATTTGTGCTAATATCGGTTAGCTTGGTAGTGGATAGCAGAGAACGGCGGGTTCCTCTTCAGCAGGAGATCTGTTTAGAATGCGTATTGAATTCCTTACTTATCAGCGAGTTTTAATACCCTAGTGAAACTTTCAAAGATGCAGATTGATGGTGGCAATTTGCACTACGTGTTTAAGTGGTAAATACTGTGTTATTAGCAAAATATGAAGACGAGCTTTATACAAACTTATGTGTAGGCATGTTGAAGCGGCAGACGGCAGCAGATAATGCGGGGTCTTTTAAAGTATTATGCCTTTTTCGAAGGTTATTAAACTTCTTCATTTTTGACGAGGTTAAATGTCCCATCGTTGTTTTGTTTAATCTGTGGGTCTAATGCGGCTGTGTGCACACCGTGTTTACTTTCATGATCATGCGCTTTAAGCAAAATGAAATGATGCGGCTAACAAAAGTTTGTGCTAGTGCATGTGTGTGTGTGTGTGTGTAAAATGCAAGCCTATTGGAGCATATTGTTATCGGGTCGACTTTTTTAATTGGAGTAAATAATTCCTCCCTTATCGATCATACCAAATAGCTCAGAAATGCCTGCTGTCCTGTAGTTTATTGGCGTTGGAATGCTGAACATGATACTTTTAAACATGCCACATTATTTGTATAAAAATTGAACGAGATTTGAACACACTAATTTTGGTGCAATTGGGTGTGTCATTAGAATGGACGATGTTCAATGTTTGCATCCGCTGTCTTCCTGATTTCGCAATATGTTTCGATATCCGGGTACGGATATCTTTTTAAATGGAAAGCACATCACCTACGCAGTTGACAATCAATATGTCACAGTTTCGTCTTCCGAGATGAGCGTTGGTGGCTTTGACTTACCAAATATGATAACTTTAAAATGTCTTTTTGCCAAAAAGGGGGATGAACATTTAACAAACTTCTGCTAGAAAAATTGGCGTTAGAGGTGCTAGGAGACGTCGGCAGGATCGCAACGGGCGGGAGAAGTGTCTAGAAGACGTAATTAATTTCATTATTATCGGCACGGCTAAATGTCTCAGCGATGTCTTTCAGCATTTAGGTTGGCGGCTTAGGCTTGCTGGATGTGATAAATTAGAGGATGTCGCATGATAAGCAAATTCAGGCAATGTAATAGCAGACATAGGCAGGTTTATCTAGAGCGGGATATTCAATTAGACGTTGAATTTAAATGCTTCATTATTGGCAAGGTTTCATAATTCAACGCTGCCATTAAGCCTTGAGGTCGGCTTCGGCGGGACGAAGAAAACTATCTGTTTAAAAATGCTGCATTATGGGCACAATCTGAAGAATAGCTATTAAGAAAGGCAAACTGGTGCAGTTTATGTGCTTCTGATATTAAGACACCTCTGCTGGATTATATCGGGCAAAACATTTCCTTAGAAGGCGTATTACATTTCTATCTTATTGGCATCGTCCACTTTTGTAGCGCTGCATTCAAGCCCACAGGTCACCGTCTTCGTTATGAACAACGTGATCTATTTAGAGATGCTGCTTTGTTAGCAAAATCTGGAAAAGAGCATTTGAGAAACATTTATGTATTTCAGAGGCTGAGAATCCTCGCCAGGTTTATCTCGGGCACAATACTTTGGTAGAAGGTGTTTTAAGTTCCTTCTTTTTGGGCAGTTTTCATTTTTCTAGATCTGAATTCTGGCCTGGAGGTCACCGTCTGTTGTATAAATAACATGATTTATTTAAAGTTGCTGCGTTATTAGGTCAATCTGTAAAAGGGCATGTGCAATCTTAAATGGAGTTGTTCAATTTTATAGCGCTGCATTCTGGCCTGGAGGTCTTCGTCTGCGGTACGAAGTACACGAATTATTTAAAGATGTTGCGTTATTAGCTCACTCTTTAGAAAAACATTTAAGAAACTCATAATGCTGCATTTACATTTTTCAGATGCTGAGAAACCTTCGCAGGCTTGTCTCGATAAGGATATTCTGTTAGAAGGTATGTTAATTTCCTTCTTCAATGATATTGTTCAATTTTATAGCGTTGCATTCTGGCCTGAAGGTCACCGTCTGCAGTACGAAATACATGATTTATTTAAAAATATTGCGTTATTAAAAAAACACTTTAGAAGAACATTTAATAAACACACATTGATGCATTTATGTGTTTCAGATGCTTAGAAATCTCAACAACTTATCTCGAGCAGGGTATTTTGTTAGAAGGCGTATTAATTTCCTTCTTTATTTACAGTGTTCAATATTATAACACCGCATTGGCGAATCTAGGCCAGCGTTGTAGGCATGATCAATTTTTTAGTTTAATGGTGTTGTGTTATTTTAAAAATCATGAAATAGCTGTGAAACATTTTTATCAATTGCTTATTAGCTTGAGAGATACTGGCACAGATCTGCCGTGAGTTTTTAAGCAGGATAATTTTCAGAAGGCGCATTGAATTGCTTAATTGTTGGCTTGGTTCAGTGTCTGACCAATACTTTCTGACGAGCGTTTTTGTGGCTGGAGCGTGAAAGTTATGATTAATTGGAACATGCTGTATTATTTGTAAAATTGGAAGACGAGCGTTTACACAATTTATTTTAGCATGCTAGCTTGGCATTGTCTGGCAGACAGCGGTAGGATTATCTTGAGCCGGATACTGTTATATATAACTTTAATAATTGTTAATTGATTTGGATTCAAATCAAAAGGACCTATAAAATATGAAGCAATATCGAAAAATGTACAACAAATCAAGTATGGTGTAGCGTATAAACACGATTCCTTGTCACAATAAAAGGAAATAGTTATATTTTTCATTGTACCCTTCCTGTGTGCAAAAACAAAAAGAAATTTTATCAGATATAAGAAACATTTCTTTCGCATTGTCTTCTCAAATATTTACTAATGAACATATCTTTATATATAAATTGGAAAGCAAAACAAGATAGAAATATGTAAACATAGAGAGAGTGTGAAAAACTGAAACCAATCAAATTTCGTGCGTCACATCCAGTTCAAGCTCAATGCTTGCACGTGCTTCTTCTGCTTACATAAATCCGGCTGCAACTTGTTTATCCATAAGGCTTCGTATGTGGCTAGCTCCCTTTTGTTATTGCATTTAGTAATTACTTTGAATTCTACGTCTGGAAAACATGCGTGCGATGTTTCGATGATGTGTTGCGCAATAGCAGACGTGTATTCACCATTTGATTTAAAACAGGCGTTCAAGTTGCAATGTTCTCTCATTCGAGTAATTAACCGTCTGGTCGATCGGCCTACGTAAGTTGATCGACAACTTGCGCATGTATATTGGTAAATAATATTTGATATCGATATTAACGGCTGTTTCTCTTTGATTGCTGGTAAAGGCAAGTGTGTTACCCTAAATAACACTCGTAGTTTGGCTGCATTAAATGTGCGTGTCAATGCTGCTTCAACTTTCTTTTGTGCCATTCGGGAAACTGCATCCCCTTAAATGGGATGTTTAGGTAGACTGTTTTCTTTTCTGGCCCATAATACGTCTGTTTCTGGTTAACTCCCCTTTTAATAATTGATTCAATTAATTGTCTGGGATAGCCATTAGACATTAAATTGTTAATTGCTTTATTATATTCATTTTCTTTAGAATCTTGACTAACCAACCTGTCAATTCTTGAAAAGCAACAACGAACTGTTGATAATTTATATTGAAATGGCACAAAACTGCTGTAATGCAAATACTGTGCAGACCATGTTGGTTATATTTTTGTCATTTCGAAATGATTTTGTTCCATGCGCAGCACTGTCATCTTTCATGATGCTTTCGCAGTACTCTATTGAGGGACAATTGATATCACTCAGAGAACATTGAAATATTGATTACTTTACATTTTCCTTACATTTGCAGACGGCTTCAGAGTGACGGGACCAGTGGAAATCCACCAATCAATAAAAATACAAGCTTTGCACTCCGAAATGTAAATGAATAAAGATTTTACCGACCTTTGAATGCTATCGAATGTCCCGCCATAGACTAATTTGGTTATTTTCCGGAGCGAAAATTTGTACAACTTGTCCTGCCATTACGACATGGCACTGCGTCAAATTAGGGTACAATTATTCAAATGGAAACAAAATAAAATTGATTTAATGCAATAGCTTTTATAAAAATGTGTGACGATCACAGCTAACGTGAGAATTTTCCTAACCATGCAGACAAACTGTCATAATCAAAATTTAAGACATCATTATGATCAATTATTTTTCAATTTCAGCACAAAGTGGTTTAAATGACGTCTTACCTAGCGGCATATCTCTCGGCCTGGTTCGGAATTAATTTTAAATTTAGTATATTTTTTTCTAAATAAGGAAGTTTACCAGCAAGCTTTGCCGATAAAAGCGGCGGTGATCGCAGGTAATCATGACCTTGTGTCTGATTTGTGCATCATCTTATCGGACTCACATCTAGGTCTGTCCACCGGTACACGTGGGATGTTTTTACACATTGGCATAGCCTTTCAAACCATAATGACGGAGAAGATAGAAACCACAGCTCATAATCCTATATGCTATCAAAGGAAATGCTAATATTTCTCACAGCTTTTCTATGTACAGCTTCTACCATGTTTGGTAGACTTTCTAAATTTGGTTCCAACTTGCAAATGCGTATTCTAAGATTGGCCTATTCTAAATGTAGTTGTACATCTTCTGATTATACGTTTCTTTTTATTAACGTCCTACTTTTCACTGTGTAGCAAACTATTCTTTCAACATGTCTTTCGGCAGGTGCTATACAATGAATGATCGTGCCTGCAACCTTAAGTTCATTTTGAAGTTTCATTTCAAATACATCGTTAATTAAGGCATCATAAAGCCAGTCTTACGACTAATTTTTATCGCTTGGGTTTTTTGAATAAATCATCAAATCACGCTTTTTCAAAATATCTATTCAGGTTGTTAATATCTGATGCTATATTATTCTTTGAGAAATGAGTGCTCTTTGAATCAATTTAGCATATAATGGTTAGATCATTATCAAATTTGCAGACTTGACCTTCGAGTGCTACATTCTACAATTATGCGAATATAATTTCGAAGACAATTGGCATCACGCTATATCATTGCGAAACTACTGTGCGACTCTAAATAATCTACATTGAGTTCCATTTACTTGAATAGCCAATCTTGTAATATAAATTTAAATTGACGTTGCTTAAAAACAGCCTGGGTAATTTTTTAGGAAATAACCGCTTTGATAATAATTTCAAGTTGCTCCATCAACCTAAAGCCGTATTTTGCGAAACGTCTGTGTGCTATACTGCAGGCTACATTTCTTCTACCGTTGGCACAGTTAACCCAATCCAGCTAACGCAACTGCTATAGTTCCCATGAAGATTTCATAATAAACAAGTAGCAACTTTACTATTTACAAACCAAAATGTTAAAAGATTACTGTATCCAAGGTTACGATCTTGATATAAACAGCTGACCCTTTATGTACATACATTTTTCAGTATAAACTAAGCACTGTAGAGTTTTGAAAATGCAATTCATCCAGTAGACCAGTTTCGTCCTTATTGGGAACTCTTCATGTAGTTTCCAGAATTTTCCGCGGATAGGGTTCGAACATGGACACGTCCGCTTCGAAATCTGGTGCTTTAACCACCGAGACACATACAATTTTCAGTTATATACTAACTAATGTTGTTTGGTTAGCCTTTCCTTTAGGTGAAACTTATATGGCATCCTATTAGACAAAATATACCAACTAACCATCTGTCATTATAGAACAGAGATCACGCTACATGAGGAGGTGAAATTGAATCGAACATTTATATAATTAAACGAACAATGGTTACGCGGGCTGTGATAACAATTACTATATCAAGATCGCAAATTTGATTATAGTGATTGTTATCACCACCCGCGCAACCAATGTTTGTTTATTTATATAAATGTTAAAGCCTTTTCGACTTACATAGAATCATATTATTCGTTAGAAAATGTTTCTAGGTAGACAGTGTTCATGTAAATGTTTATAAATACAGTTTTGCATGCGAATCAGTTATTCAACACAAGAAACAGAATTAGATTTCAACGTGACTCTATCTGTTACTCTCTCCGCCATTATGGCAATCTGTATGACTTATATATATGAAAACTAAACTAAATAAATGAGCACCCAATGTAAACCTATAGGCTCAAAATAAAATATGAGAACCTATTAAAACTATTTATAACTGGCATGGCGTAAGCCGTCTAACGTATAGCGAAAAAATCTTATCTTTGTAGTTCAACGGAAATATATCTAAATAGATTCTAACGCCAACGGCCACCCGAGAGATCTAAGACTAATAAACATAAAAGCATGTATAATTAAATAATATTTCATACTAACCTCTCCATTTGTGCAAAAAAAAAAGAAATTTTATCAGATAAAAGAACCGTACCTTTCTCATACTCCACTCAAGTTTCTAAAACTGACCATTTCCAGATATAAAGTGAAAATTAAAATAATAAATCAATTCTTGATGCTTTTCCGTGTACAAAAATAAAATTTTTTTATCAGATACAAGAAACGCTTCTTTCTCATTTTCTTCAAATGAACACCTCTTTATATATAAATTGAAAGGCAAAACAAGATAGAAATATGTAAACATGGAGAGAGTGTGCAAAAAGGAAACCAATCAATTGCGTGCGTCACCTCCAGTTCAAGCTCAATGCCTGAACATACTTCTTCTGCTTGCATAAATCCGGCCGCAGTTTGTTTATCCATAAAGCTTCATATGTGGCTAACTCCCTTCTGTTATTGTATTTAGTAATTATCTTAAATGATACATCTGGAGAACATACATGTGAGGTTTTAGCGATGTGTTGCGAAATTGCAGACGTGTATTCGCCCTTTGATTTAAAACAGGCTTTTAGTTTGCCATATTCTCTCATTCGTGTGATTGACCATCCGGTCGATCGGCCTACGTTAGTTGGTCGACAATTTGCGCGTGTATATTGGTAAATAATATTTGGTGTCGGCATTAACGGCTGTTTTTCTTTGATTGTTGGTAAAGGCAAGTGTGTTAACTTAAATAACACTTGTAGTTTAGCTGCAATAAATGTGCGTAGTAGTGAAACTGCAACTTTCTTTTGTGATATTCGGTAAACTGCATCCCCTTTGAATGGGATGTTCACGTAGACTGCTTTCTGTTCTGGTTCGAAATACGCCAACTTCTGTTGAATTCTCATTTTGTTAATTGGTTCAATTAAATATCTAGGATTGCCATTAGACGTTGAATTGTTTACTGCTTTGGTATATTCGTTGTCTTTTGAATCTGGGTTAACCCACCTGACAATTCTTAAAAAAACAGCCACGAACTGTTGATAGTTTATATTGAAACGGCTAAAAACTGCCGTAATGCAAACACAGTTCAGACCAGTTTGGTTAATGGTAAATTGTTCTATTTTATTTACCATTAGTTTCATTCTTAGGTAGTAAATCTAAGAAAGGCAGACAATCATGTTTCTCGTTCTCTGATGTGAAACCGATATTCTTATGTGCTTTTTTGAAACAGTGAAACATTGTTCGTGATTGTAACCTTTTGTTAAAGACAAGGAAAATGTCATGCGCGTACCGTATGTATTGAGCACATTTACTTATGCCATTCCTTATTGATGTGTTATCAGATGGCATGGGAAAATCTCATGCAACACTGAAGATAAGGGGCTCCCCATTGCCACACCATCAGTCTGTTTATAGATGCTTCCATTAAAACGAATCCCTACGTCTTTCGTGCATAATAAGATAAGCCTACGCATAATGTGACCTGTCACCAGAGATGGTCTTATGTCTTTGTCTACCACTTAGACTATAATATCAATGGTTTCGTCAGTTGGATCATTTAGTAACAAAGATGTAACATCAAATGGCACCATAAACTTGTCTTTAACATTTATATAATAATAATATATCTAATATATAATATATATAATATATAAAATATATATCTAATAATAAATATATCTTGAATTTTGTTAAAAAACTCAAAAGAATCGGCCTGAACACGCTTCTTCTGTTTGCCTAAATCCGACTGCAATTTGTTTATCCATAAAGCTTCGTATGTGGCTAACTCCCTTCTTTTATTTCTTTTAGTAATTGGAGAACATAAGTGTGAGGTTTTAACGAGGTGTAAACATTTAAAACAGTTAAACAAATGCAAACACAGCCATGATAATTGAGGTGCTGTTGATACACAAGACAGTCAATCCGCTGTGTACCTGCTCTACTGTACGCTGATACTTTCACGCAGTCAATTCTGTCTCGCTTCTAAAGTAGACATTCACTCAACTCTGCACAGAATGCTGATACGCTGTAGTGTTCAGCTGGATATAAACCTTCTACTAAACTATCTTGCTTATAAATTCTCGTTGCCGTCAATGCGTGCATCACCATTTACTAGCACCAGTGCATAAAAAACCAATAACCAACGTGCTGCTGAAAGCATTTTACAATTGCCAGTTGCCGCATCCAAATCGGTTCATGAGGGACATTAGTATCTGTCACGGCGAATACCAATACCACTCACAGGGGTAGTGTTGCTAGTCTGATCTCCCGAAAATTCATCACATAATTTCCTAGCGGGTGGTTATTAGCCTCAATACCACGGGCACAACTAAAAATACCAATCAATATGTTATTACTGCTTATATGTTCTCTTTGCAGAGTAATCCCCTCAATTCTTGGCGGACAGATCTGCATGATCAAAGCTATATCAATTCCTTTCGTCGAGCTTTTAGCACTTTCTATAGTTTAATGACAAATAGCCCTATTTGAATGAGTTTATAGCCTGAATTCATCAGATATTCGATGAGATATGGCCCTGTTTTGGCCGTTAATTTGTGGCACATGCTAAGTTCAGTCTAAGCTAAAAATAAAATAACTCTCCATAATCAGTTTGTATAACCTATTTTAACAGATTTACCTTAAGCTAAATTACGAAATTCTCGGCATTATGACGTTTGACAAGTGAAGTAAAATCCGACATTTATTAACGCAGACAGGCTTGTCTAGTTTTATTTCTTGCAGTGTTGGTTGATTCTGATTTTAACTAGGTACAGTTGGTGCCCTATATCTGTCCCTGAATCACAAGATGCGTCGTCGAATTTGACAGATTCCAAGAGTTGATATTTATATCTGTGAGTATTGGATTCAAATTCTATTCTTTTGATAACGAATTTAGATTAGAAAGACAATCTTTCATAAAACCAATTATAGTACATATGCAGTTTACTTGTAACCTCAAAAGTCGCATACGAGCTGAAATTCTAATTTTTAAATAAAAAAATTGTCCTCAAAAGCATTTAGTTAAAATGCAAAATCAAAAAAGTACATTTATGTAAAAATAAAATTCTTTAATCTGGAAAAGTTCTACATCATTCACTCAGAGCACAGTGACTTATGCGATTGGAAACAAACATACATTTAATGGGTTCCTAATGCGTAATTACAAAATAAAAAGCGAATATCTTAATACTTAATTATGAGCATACGTATATCACAATAGAAAAAAGATAAAAAACAAAGCAAAATCGTCACTAATACAAATGTACATACAGCTAAACACATATAAAACTGAAAGAACGCGCACAAACGTGCATAACCGAACACATATGCAGGCATGAATTTAAAAACGTAAATAAACACAATAATGCACTCAAATATTCAAAAAACCGATCCAGAATAAAGTCGTAAATAGATACATAAATACATACATATATACATAGAGACATACATACATAATACATACACACACATACATACATAAATACATAAATACATACATACATACACACATACATACACACACACATGCATACATACATATATACATACATACACATACATACATGCATACATCCATAAATACATATATACATATATATACAAACATCGAATATGTGTAAATATACAAATATATGAATAAATGAATATATATATATATATATATATATATATATATATATATATATATATATATATATATGACTGTGTGTGTGAACATAATATATACATATTTACATATAAACAAAAGCACAATTTATACATGAAAACGCATGCACATCTATTCGTACACACATACGCATTTAAATTCTTTATGCTTATATACTTAGATACTCTCTTAAATACATACATCAACACTTACACTCACACATATGCAAACGTAACGAAATATTTACTACTCCAGATTATTACGCGCACCCTAACGTAGTTCGAAGCGTAACATCAATTCTCATGCAGCATTTTTGTATTTGCTTTTATGCTACTTTTTCTTAAAATGTATTTTACATAATAAAGCAAAAGTAAACGCGTATGTACAAATCTTGTTTTGATACGTTTAAACATCCGCAATTTTCTTAATAAAATAAGTTTTTCGGCGATTTATTTTGAAACATTATTTTCTTTGCGCACAATCGTTGGAATATTTAAAACTGTGCTTTTTCAACTGAGATGAGCTTGATTAGTAAAAAAAATAATTGCACGTTATATTACGCTTTCAGTGTATTTTATTTAAACAAAATTTTGAAATCAGAAATTTTCTTTGGGAATTAATTCATTTAAATTTGCCATTTCATTAAAATATCTGATTTAAATAACCTCAAATTCAATGGAATTGTATTCGATCTAAATAATTTTTAATTTTTTAATTTGCTTAAATTAATCGCAATTTTACAATTGTGCGAGTATACACATGAAATCGTCTATCCACTATTGTAATTGACATTATTTTTATAATTGTACGAAATTCTAAAACTGACATCTACATAGAGATTTTGCACGTTGAGAAATGGAAAACATTTGGATAATCTGATGGACTACGATTTAATTTTAACTGAACTTTTGTGAATCTACATTAAGCGGTACTTCTGAAGGTAATAAACAAGACTAATACGCTAAGAAACCAGCTAACGGAGCATTAAGTGATACAACAGTGGTTAACCCAAAATGACCACGCCACCAGTCCCACGTATTGACACCAGTCTTACTTACGATCATACTGAGGATCGCACATCAGATGTTTTTGGTAGCAAGACGGTCAGCTTTGCAAGCGATGCCGAAAATCCAGCGTTATGCAATGCCGAGGAGGATAATAGCCATTTAGGAACAATTGATGATGTACCTGATGATGCAATCATCGACGAACTTGACCATAATGTGATTGATGCTGACGACTATGATGACGAGGATGATGACGAGGATGACAGTGATGATGAGGATAATGGCAGTTTACTTGGTATTGGCAGTGATTCAAGTTCGGATGATAACCCTTTAAACTCTCATGTCGATTTTTCCGGTCAGGGGCTAAATGTTGTACCGTCAACCCTGTTAAACCGTAAGTTTATCATTCAATTGCATAATAATATACACAGATTTTGTTAAGCTTCAATCGTACTGAACCAAGCTGTCTTTATCTACAGGAGATGAGCATTATTATTTAAAACTGTGGCTAACTTGAACTATACACCAAAACGAAGTCGTTTTGATTTTTCGTGCCACAATTTACAACTATCATAAATTTCACTTACTGACGCATTTTGATATTACCTGATCATAATGAGAGAATGATGGTGGTCTGAATAGCAGGGATCCAGCCAATATTTAGTTCTATAAATCAAGTTTACAGAAAACTGACTAGCGAGGATCAAACCTTAATACTTAAATACGGAAATCAAAATTATATATGTGGCTTACGCCATCATATTCTGATGCTCATATTATGCAAATTCGAAGCAGGTAATTACGTGTGGCTGAGGATAAGTTAGCTGTGTTACTCGACTGATTAAATACAATGGAATTAGTGTTTATATCAAGTTCGCAAACATGATTTAAATCCGAGGTTGCCCTCTGTCAATACATTTTACCATCAGTAAATATAACATACATTGAGATTTGTGAAACGGACAAAAGAAAACATTATTAACGTAGTCTTTGTCACTATTTCCTTAGTACAGAATTTCTAGATTATATAATTAAAATACAATTGACAAATGTTAGAGAAGGTTCCGTTCCTGGGGAATTGATATCATAATTGACGGTTGTGGCGAAATTGATAGCTCCTGTAGGTCGGTAAAATGTTGATTACTTTGCATTTAAAGATGCACAGCTTGTCTTCTTAATTGATTTAGGGGTTCTCACTGGTCCCATAATTCTATAACTCTCTTTAAACTGCTTGTCCTGAAATATTTTTTAATTAAGATTTGTCGAATTATTCCTAATTTTCAGAACTTCATTTCCAGTTACATCTTCAGAGTTTACATCATACTCACAGTAAAAAAACTTGTAGCAAATGACAATTGTATATCTATTTAGATTACTTCCTAAAGTATTTTTCCTGTCTACCCCAATATCCAGCCTTAATAACTATTCTCTTATACCCGCTTGTATACACGTAACTACCCGCCACACACACAAAAACCTATACGCGCATATATGTGTACTCTAATCTAAATTGATATTTATAGAATAAATATAAGTTATCGAAATGGATTGACATATATGCCCATCCGTTATGTCAGGATTTTTAAAATTGCTTTTCTGGACACGTAGAAAGATCATCAAAATTTACATTTAAATTATATTACAGAAATCTTCGAGTCCAGGTGTAACTAAATTTATCCCGTTTGCAATATGTTATAGAGTAAGTGAGGTCAATAAAAGTGTTGATAGAATATAGTAATACTCCCATGTATGGACAAGACCGAATGCGTGGTGTGTTAAAGCAATCCACCTTGAGTACATAATATATGCGCAATAATTATAAAAATAAATATACATATTTAAATATATATATATATATATATATATATATATATATATATATATAGTAATACTCATTTATTTATACACACATCTTATGTGTAAATAACCATTAATATATGCGTCTACACTATACCTTACGCATATCTGAATATTCATATATGCAGTCATGTGCGATTTTCTAACATATACAATTATCTCAATATCCATCCATTTTATGTGCGTGTACGTGCCATATATAATATGAATATGATATAAAAAACCATTTGAGTTTCTCAATGAGTAAATCGGTGAAATACACATATATGAATATTTAGATGTTTAGTTATTTGTCTATTTATTCAAACCATATATATATATATATATATATATATGTGTGTTTAAATCTGTGTAATATTTACATATATATATATATATATATATATATATATATATATATATAAAGCAAGAAACTACACTATACAATTCTTAGTTTATACTGACATATAAGTAATTAATGAGTCATGTGTTTATATCAAGACCACAACCTTGATTAAAATAAGCAACTAGGTTCTTTGATCTTCAAGTACCTAAAATTCATTCTGAGTACATGATATATCAACATTACATATATATATATATATATATATATATATATATATATATATATATATATATATATAATACCCTCATTTTATATGGATATATATATAAATTTTCATCCATATAAACGGCTGCACACCATATATATTATGTATATCTACATCAACATATAAGCAACCATGTTAGTTTTCCTCAAATCTTATATGGGAAAATAAATATCCATCCATATATATGTATATACAGAACATTAGGTTTACATATATACATAAACATATAAACAACCATGTGAGTTCTTACCACATTTTATATGAATATCTAAATATTTATTCATGTCTGTCAACAAACCACAAATAAAAAAATATCAAGCATTTCACTTATCGATTCATTTTTATATTATCTGTTCATAATGAGATAAAAATGGTAGTAGGAATAACAGTGATCCAGCCACTATTTAGTTCTTAAATACAAGATTACAGCAAACGGACCAGCGTGGCTTTAACCATCATGTTCTGATGCTGATATTATGGAAATAAGAAAAATTTACTATAATCAAGGTTGTCATCTTGATATAAACTCCTGACCCATTAATTACTTGTCAGTATAAACTAAGAATTGTACAGTGTATAAAGGGCAATTCATCCACTAGAACGATTTCGTCCCTATTGGGAACTCATCAGGTACTGGCCAGAATTTGCCGCGGACAGAGCTCAAACCTGGGCTTGTCTGCTTTGGAAGCTGGTGGTCTAACCACTGAGCTGCCCTGCCGCACATGCCACATAATTTTCAGTTATCATTTAACTAATGTAACGCGGTTAGTCTTTTTTCCTCTTAGGTGGAGCTCATTAAGCATCAATTTAGACCCAAATTCCTAACTAACTATCCACAATCTGTCATTATTGAACAGTCACCACACTACATGGGGAAGTGGTATTGAAATGAAAATTAAATTCTATAATACAACTTTTCCATGTCATGTGGTGCCTGTTCAATAATGACAAAATGTAGATGGTTAGTTGGAACTTTAAGGATAAATGTATGCGACATGAGCTCCAACTAAAAAGAAAAAATTGACTAACCGAGTTACAGTAATTAGTATTATGTGTAGTGTGCGGCAGAATGGCTCAGTGGTTAGAGCACCAGATTCCGAAGCAAACGTACCCAGGTTCGAGCCCTGTCCGCGGCAGTACGTGATGAGTTCTCAATAAGGACGAAATTAGTCTACTGGATGAACTGCCTTCTCTACATTATACAATTTTTAGTTTATACTGAAAAATGTAGATAATTAATGGGTCAGATATTTCTAACAAGTAAACAACCTTGATTATCGTAATTTTTAACTCCGCCCGCGTAAACAATATTCGGTTAATTTTATAAATTGGAAACATGTAATTACGTGTGACTGACGACAGGTTAACTGTGTTTGGCGACTGCTTAAATACACTGGAATTTCTGTTTATATCAGGTTCGTAAATATGATTTAAAAAATCAAGGTTGACATACTTCAATCAGTGTTTCCAGCAATAAATGTAACATCCATTGCGATTTGGGAAGTGAACAAAAGCAAGAACGATTAACGTAATACTTGACACTATGTACTTAGTACAACATTTCTAAATTGTATAATTGAAATAAAATTGATGCAAGCTTAAAAGGTTTTGAAACTGGCTAGGTAGAAATTGAGCAATCCACGTTTTAGCGAAAATATCGTATGCAAGACTACAAGGATTACGATTCACACAGATTATAATTAAAGATATTTCTCAAGTCATGCAATATGATCATTTTAAAATTTTTTAATGAAGTTTGCGTGCTTGAAGTAAACACCCATCCCATTGTATTTAACCAGTCTTCAAACAACTTTGCAAAACTACAACCAGTCGCACGCACTGACGCGTTTCGACCTTCCATGATCGTCATCAGAGTACGACGGCAAACTGACTATCGAGGATCAAACCGCGTTGAATATATATGGAAAGCAAAATAAGTTATGAGGCTTTCATCTCCAATAGTCTTGCATACATTGGACTTGACTGGAAATGTCGGCCGCAAAATTTCTATGCTGTCACGAACTTTAACTGTTTGAAGTTTTCGCCATATATATATATATATATTTTTTAATTTTACACAGTATATTTATAATTACAAATAAAGAACACATTAATAACAAAGTGGATAAAGGCCATTTATTTCGTGAATACTAATTATCTCTTATACAATCATACATATTCATACATTTTCGGTTTTCAATTGATTATGCTAGTGGTAACAAATCTGACTCGTTTTTACTTCTGTTTCTTGTTTTGGCTAGTTGGTAAGTGTGTATGCGTTTGTGTTTGTGTGTATGCGTGTTTGCATGTATAGGTCATTCTTGCAGTATTGCAAAGTGATGTCTGAGATCTGGCCATTATTGTTTTGATGGCTTGAGAATTAACCATTTGTGCGCATTGTTCACTGTTACATGTATGAGTGTTATTTTTCCCAGTGTAGTTGATCGTTTAACCTTGTTGCGCAAATTTATAATTTCCACATGGTAACAGCGCCAGTGTGGATTGCAGTGTTAAACGCTAATATTGTTTGGCAACTTCTGTCACCGTATGCGCCTCTGTTTTTTCCACTTCAGTTTGTTGCCAATCCGATTGTATGTTTGTCGATTCTAGTCGAGGGCCTGTTTGTTCTTGAGGAGATTGTACTGTCCTATTATTCCACATTCTTCTACCAAATATATAGTGGTTAAAGGGCGTAATACCGGCTCCTACTGATGAGTCGCCAGTAAGCACGAAACGAATGTGCATGAGATTATACTTCCGTTCATGCTGCCTTTGGTTTATCCTTCTGGTCACAACTGAACTAATTTGTTACTAGGTTCGCAAAACCTAATACATACTTGCATATATATTAGTTCTTCGCAACAAACAGTATTTATCTGTAATATATTGAATTAAATGATGTCATGCTTACCGCGAAATGTGATAACTGATATCGATGAAGGCCAGAGTTTATGGTTTAACTGGAGTAACAGGTGTTCGAAAATTGTTGTAATTCTCAATTTGGATGAACTTTAGCATAAATTTATATCCATCAGGTTGGTATCATGTACCGACTCGGAAACCATAGTGTTAGTATCCGGTACTCATCGATTTCAAAAAGGTATCAGTTACTAACACAATAGCCATAGTGTTGGTATCCTTTACAGACTCGGTATATATATTATATAGTGTGAGTTAGCATTGAAGTCGCATTGTCGTTGACTTGAGATTATGTTAGCTTCACTATTACAGGTTTACACATTCGTCTAGGAGATTGTACCGTCCTATTATTCCACATTCTTCTACCAAATATATAGTGTTTAAAGGGCGTAATACCGGCTCCTACTGATGAGTCGCCAGTAATCACGAAACGAGTGTGCATGGGATTATACTTTCCGTTCATGCTGCCTTTGGTTTATCCTTCTGGTCACAACTGAACTAATTTGTTACTAGGTTCGCAAAACCTAATACATACTTGCATATATATTAGTTCTTCGCAACAAACAGTATTTAACTGTAATATATTGAATTGAATGATTTCATGCTTACCGCGAAATGTGATAACTGATATCGATGAAGGCCTGAGTGTATGGTTTAACTGGAGTAACATGTGTTCGGAAATTGTTGTAATTCTCAATTTGGGTGAACTTTAGCATAAATTTATATCCATCAGGTTGGTATCATGTACCGATTCGGAAACCAAGCACCTAACCTTAATAATCAAAAGTTTCATCAACATGATATTCTTATCGACTGGCCAAGAATAACAAAATTGAACAACAATCTACTAGTATTCAATTACACAATAATTGATTGGCAATAAACTGAAGTGGAAATAACAGAGGCGCATACGGTGACAGAAGTTGCCAAACAATATGAGCGTTTAACACTGCAATCCACACTGGCGCTGTTACCATGTGGAAATTATAAATTTGCGCAACAGGGTGAAACGACCAACTACACTGGGAAAAATATCACTCGTACATGTAACAGTGAACAATGCGCACAAATGGTTAATTCTCAAGCCATCAAAACAATAATGGCCAGATCTCAGACATCACTTTGCAATACTGCAAGAATGACCTATACATGCAAACACGCATACACACAAACACAAACGCATACACACTTACCAACTAGCCAAAACAAGAAACAGAAGTAAAAACGAGTCAGATTTGTTACCACTAGCATAATCAATTGAGAACCCAATATGTATAAATATGTATGATTGTATAAGAGATGATTAGTATTCACGAAATAAATGGCCTTTATCCACTTTGTTATTAATGTGTTCTTTATTCTTATCATATATATATATATATATATATATATATATATATATATATTTAATACTTAAATTGAAATAGAGCTTGAGGTGGTTCCACTAATCCCATTTTATATAACCAGTCTTCGAAAAGCATAGCAAAACTAACGCCAGTCAAAAGGCGTCAGCGCGTACGACTGGTAGTGGTTTTGCTATGTTGTTCGATGTCAAGGTAAATAAAATGTGATTGGTGTTGACTTCAAGCTCACAAACTTGTTTTACAATATTGTTACCACCATCCGCGCAATCAATTAATGTTTAATTGTATTGTCTATATTTATGTATGGCGAAAGCTGCAAACAGTTAACGTTCGTGACTGCGTAGAAATTGTGCAGCCGATATTACCGGTAAAGTACAATTTATGGAAGAATACTAGAGGTGAGAGCCGCATATCTAATTTTGATTTACATATAGATGAAATGCGAATCGATCCTTGCTATTCAGTTTGTCGTCGTACTCTGATGATGATTATGGAAGATTGAAATGCGTCAGTGCGTGCGACTGGCGGTAGTTTTCCTATGTTGTTCGCAAACTGGTTAAATAAACTGCGATTGGTGTTTACTTCAAGCTCGCAACTTGATTTAAAGCATTGTTACCACCACCCGCGAAATCAATTAATGTTTAATTGTATTGTCTTTTTATATGTGTGGTGAAAGCTGCAAACAGGTAATGTTCGTGGCCGCATAGAAATTGAGCAGCTAACATTTCCAGTCAACTACAAGGTATGCAAGACTACTAGAGGTGAGAGCCGCATATCTAACATTGATTTCCAAATATATTAAACGCGGTTTGATCCTCGATAGTCAGTGTGCCGTCGTACTCTGATGATGATCATGGAAGGTCGAAACGCGTCAGTGCGTTGCAGCTGGCGGTAGTTTTGTTATGTTGTTCGATGACTGGTTAAATACAATGGGATTGGTGTTTACTTCAAGCTCGCAAACTTGATTTAAAGAATTGTTACTATTCCCGGCACAATCGATTAATGTTTAATTGTATTGTCTATATACATATATATGTGTGGCGTAAACTGCAAACAGTTAATGTTCGTGACTGCATAGGAATTGTGCAGCCGATATTAACGATCAAGTACATTTTATGCAAGACTATTAGAGGGGAGAGCCACAAATCCAATTTTGCTTTCCATATATATGCAATGAGGATCGATCCTCGCTAATCAGTTCGCCGTCGTACTCTGGTGATAATCATTGAAGGTCGAAACGCTTCATTGCGTGCGACTGGTGGAAATTTTGCATGGTTTTTCGAAGACTGGTTAAATAAAATGGGATTGGTGTTAACTTCAAGCTTGCAAACTTGATTTAAAGAATTTTATCGACCGCCCGCGCATTCAATTAATGTTCAATATGATCATTGTTTATCAGCTTTGGCCTTGCTCTGATGATGAATAAAGATGATGGAAGTGTCTAATTTATGTTCATTCATTTTTGTTTAAAAAGTATGTATATAAAGAAAGAAATATTTAATTAAATTATAAATTTATTCTAAGTCAGGATTTTAAAGTACTGTTTAAGAAGGCCATTTCAGTTTTGTCAGATCACAACTATGCTAAAATATCTGGTAATGTTTAGTTAATTTAGAAAAGCAATGAAGACTAAGATGAAATAAATGCACAGCTTCTAAATCAAATAACAAAAGGCGTGAGGCAGGAATTCTCAGGTTCACACATACAATTACAAACGGAAATAACTCGTGGGTCTATAATCAATTAATGTATAAATTTCTGTTGTGAAATTATGTTGCAAATTACTGCTTTCGTGTTGCACAATTTCTATTTATTTCCTTCTTTGAAATCGCCCGAAAATCAGCCAATATATTCAATTATTAAAAAATATATTTTACAGATGTGTTTAGTCAAAAATGTTCTTGGATATGCTTCTTTAGCAATCGGCCAGCCTTACCTACATATTGCACTGAGCGGCTATTGCATGTATAAAAACATAGTGTATTGGATTTTTATTTGCATTTAACTTAACATTAATAATTGGCAAGAAATGTGTTTATAACCACACATAACTTTTGTACTCGGTATCCATGTAGTCACTTATTTTTTATTTGTCGAGTAAATACATTAGACGGTGGATCTCTATGAAAAAGTTAATTACTATATATTGTACATTGGTTATGTGCCGCTTCACTGTTTTTCATTATTATTAGTACATACTGTTTGGTTTTATAAATATCTTTTGGGATACTGTTTGCAATTGAAATTGAACAAAAATAGCTCAGGAAAATGAATTTTATACGAACAGATTTTCGTTTTTCTGTAGAGAAAATCACATATGAAATTTCGTTTAAAGCATTGATATTGCACTGTTCTAATGGATTCATTGCCCAGTCCCTATCTGCTTTTTGATGTTTTTCAATTTAAACTGCCATTTTACTTTCCAATTTCGAGATATTAAGGAAAGATTATGTTAGACTAAGGGATATTGCGCTCGCAAGTAAACTGACAATAATAGTTCACAATGTAATAATCTTTAAGCATGTCCTTCATTTCTACAGCGTCATTAATGGTTTAGAAGATGTAAACTAGATACTACAGATATGTATGGCGATATTTTAATATTGGTTTTGCCATTTATTTGTATCCAGATCACGCAAACATCAACCAGTAGAATCGTTAACGATCTGTTCATTGCCAATACAATGACTTTTGTGAAATATTGACCATTGAATTTGAATTGAGCACAATTAGTGTACTTGTTGAGGAAAAATAAGTTTATGAAATAAAACGTGGTTATAATTAATGGTTTTAAGTGGAAGCCAATAGTTTTGTTAACACGGAGGCTTGTTAAATTAGTTACAACACCACAATTACTTGACTCTTTATTCTTGACACTGTGGTATTTTAATTTATTTACAAAATCAGATTCGCGAACTAAAATTGTTCTTAATTTTATTTGTATTGGCTGAAGAGCTTTTAGTTTGTCTGCAAGGTTTTCCTGCGGAGTGCCGACCACTGTTATGACTGATTTTAATAGCGGCAAGTTGCTCATTCCACCTTTTTTTTGATACCTTTGCCATTTCGTAAATTCTGGCCACTTGTGGACCATGTGTTTTTGATGTGTGATGTAATCATTTTCATTAGATTTGTTACCGCCCATTCGTTATTGAATTATCCCAAACTAGATTTTACTAGCTCATCTTATTTAATCCGCAGTACTCTCAAACTTACCTTTATAAATTTGGCACCCTTGAATTTATGTTCGTCGTTGAGAGTATTGCACATTTAGTTAGAATAACAAATTACATTCATAAGGGCAGCACATGAACCTTTAGTTGGCTTCATAAATAGAATTTATTTTTGTTACTCGACTATTTTTTATGTATTACATGTGCTCTCTCTTTTTGTCTTACCTTAAAACGCTTATGAGTGATACAGTTCAATTTTGACTAGATAGCGAATATCGTATACTTCTGAAACCCCTGATCTCAAACCGTCAGGTAAAACATTCAACCCATTTTTTCTTATTTTTTTGTTTTATGGTTGTTAATGTTCGAAAAAATTCAGAATTTCGAGCAAAAACTAGAAGAATTTCTTCTGCTTGCTCAATAAAATAAAACTTGTATGGTTACAAATGAGCGCGTTAAGGCTTTTAGAAACTATGGTTTCGTCTGTTGAAATTATGCCTTCTCTTAACTTTTTGAGTGAATCTACTTCAATACAAAAACTTCCCCCTTTATAAATAAGTTATTTAGGGACATGTCTAGGTTTAAAATTATACATAATTTTATGTTCAGTTTGACTCTATTGTCATGTTGAGAGATTTACAACTACATTTCACTTAAATGTAAAAAAAATGATGAATTTTGAGAATGAAAGCGTTTTATGCATGGCTGATCAAAAACCGTCAATCTCTGTGAATATAAAAAATTCATTGCTGATCAGCTCTGACAAATGCAAAAAAAGTAACTATGGAGTTGTTAAACAACGAATGCAATAGAAACACAAAACTAATTACTAGATAACGCCGACAACTAGATCTCAGCCTTTGGAACTTGCATCAGTATGGTTCATTCATGCTTGATTTTAACGTGCACTGGTGCTATTTATCGTTTAGTAAGAATGGATGTCGACAAGGAAATTAAGAAACACGAAAAAAATTTACTAATGGGCAAGCCTTTAATGCTTTTTCATATAACGTGCTGAATTTTAGCTGTGCAAATTCGATTTTATCAGGCAAATTGAAGATTCTGAGGAGGGCGACATTTTTTCTCCTATATAATCTGAACAACGTATTCCCTATAAGTGTTTTAAATTTCGACAAAAAAGATTCATTAAATTATTTTATAACAGATAAAAATTAAAGATTGCGAAATTACTAAAAACAGCTTCAAAACCATTGAGGCTTTTACGAACAACGGATAGTATACATTCTAATAAAAAAAAGTTAACATCATATGTCAGCCTACACAACATTACCAAATGGCACACGTGCGGCCAGAATGCACGGTGTGCTAAAGGTACACGAAATTGTTGTAGCAAATTGCTGCTACTAAGAACAATTATACCGATAATCAAAATTTCACAGCACAAACTGAAAAGCGAACTTACAATATTCAAGAGTTGATGCAGATAAAAATGTCAGACAAATGTGTTTACGACTCCTTTGATTTCGTGAATTAATTAAAATCACACGAAATCAAGGGAAGTGTGTGATTTGCTTGACGTTAAAAATCCGCTTTTCAGCTTTCATTTGGACAACACTATCTATTTTCTAGATAAAATTATTATTAATAAACACGCTTTATTACCTGTGCTCACAAAATATTTTCAATTTCTCCCACCAAGTGCACGACAAATATTCGATTCAAATTCTATGGCCAGTACTGCACGAATGTAGACATAATTGAGATTGTTATAAATCAAAATCAGAACTAAAACTCTGAGACAAAAGTTTTCTATGCATATCTGAGGTATGTTAATGACAACTTCATGTTCATTAATGATGATGTAGAAAAGAAATTTATGCTAAAATTTTCACATAGCGCAGTTTTCTTCCAAACATGAAATCGCTCTAACGCACTTTTATCTAGACGCGTTGGATTAAAGTGCAGCTAATGCCTTCTTATAATCCGCGAAAAATTTTTCGATAATAAATAATAATAATAATAATACTTAAAAATACACTCTTTATTTGTGGGACTGATAATAGAATATTTAACCTAGCCAATATTTTAAGAAACAAGATCTTCGCATTCACTTTCTCGATTTTACTCACGATATTTCGGCTTCTTATTTCGGAAGTTTTTTGCATCGTCAGGTTCATTCCAACAAGAATTGGACAATTGTTAAGTCAAGTGGTAAATTTCGCCTTTTAAACGAAATTTGCCACTTGACTTGATAATCGTCCATTTCTTAGTGGGATGAGGTTGTCGTCGAAAAGATCTTCCGCTACAGGAAGCCGAAATTTTAAAAGTCAAAATGATGATGGCGTTTTCTACCCTGTGGATTATTTTTATCCTTCTTTGTTGATTTATTTTAGACAATACCACTAACATACAATTGTTCAAAATTAACGATACGATGAGGTTGAGTTTAAATCTTTATCAAGGTATTAGAGTTTCAATAAACACTCAAGACTGTTTGAAAGTTAGTGGGATGAAAAACCGCAAGACATTAATTACTATTGGCTAACGATACATCTTTATAGAAATGAAGATAATCCAATCAGGCTGTGGTTTTAAATCACATCTACTGTAACGGTTTAAATTATTTCGCCGAAAATTTGTAAATCAATTAAAATTAAATTCGCTGGACCAATAAGAGCGCCCTATTCGTAAACCAATCACGTGTGGCCTGAATTTATGATATAAGCACAATGCATTTCACACTAACCGCACTGATCTGCTCGCTACCTGCGATTGCTGTCTCCTGCTACACAGACTATCTACGTCTGCTGTCTTGTTTGCGTTGTTACCTACGCTGTGACACAAACCAAATTAGTTATCAGTCACGCCAGGCTTCTTTTTTCTGCACATTCAAGCATACGCATTCATTAAAATAATTAATTTTATTTCTACATTTGCGAGCAATCTTGGTGTTGCCGCAGACCATCAGCAAGACACATTAAGGCATTTGAACAGAAAATGACACAAACAGTTTCGTCAACTCTACGGGTTCATGTTTATCTACTCGAAGGATCACTAGCACACTAACAGGACACACGCGGAAGGTGTCTAGAATGACGTCTGGACTTCCACTTCTGCTCTGGTAATAAAATTCGTTTGTTAATTATTCAGTTAATTAATAAATGAAATATCAACAATCCATTGTTTAACATTTAATAAATATGATAGTTGGTGCTATGTCCGGCTTCACTGCCATATAGTTAAATAAAGTCAAAAAAACATTTGGAAGTCATTTTAGTGTTAAAAAATGTTGCGTCTACTTTTATTTCACAATTTTAGGTGTAAATGTTACTCAGCTTAATCTATCGGGCAATAATCTTCGTTACCTACCTAAAGAGATTGGCCAGCTCACTAGTCTACGATTTCTAGACATCAGCCGTAATAGTTTGCTGACGTTTAATCCGAAAGTATCTAATACAGGAGGCACGAACGCGAATATGTTTTCACGGAGTCGTCAAAAGTTGACTAATCAAAAACAAGGTGTTGACGGACAAATCAAAATGTCAACTAGGTAAATATCTTATGTTGTGCACATCAAAATAATTGTTTTGACTGGAATTGACCTGGGTTTAAAATCTAGATTATTTTTATTGTCTACAAACAGTGATTAAATAAAATATGCGAGCTTAATATTAACACCAATTCTATTGTATTTCACCAGCCGCACACGACGCAGGTTTGCTGTTGTGCTACTGGTTAGAAATATTGGGATTTGTGTTTATATCAAGCTTCGAATCTTGATGTTAGGATTAAATAAATATTTAATTTTTTCTTTTGAAATGTGATCTTTAATAAAATTCATTGTACCCTTCCTGTGTGCAAAAACAAAAAGAAATTTTATCAGATATAAGAAACGTTTCTTTCGCATAGTCTCCTCAAATATCTACTAATGAACATATCTTTATGTATAAATTGGAAAGCAAAACAAGATAGAAATATGTGAACATAGAGAGTGTGAAAAACGGAAACCAATCAATTGCGTGCGTCACATCCAGTTCAAGCTCAATGCTTGTACGTGCTTCTTCTGCTTGCATAAATCCGGCTGCAATTTGTTTATCCATAAAGCTTCGTATGTGGCTAGCTCCCTTTTGTTTTTGCATTTAGTAATTACTTTGAATGCTACGTCTGGAGAACATACGTGCGATGTTTCGATGATGTGTTGCGCAATAGCAGACGTGTATTCACCATTTGATTTAAAACAGGCGTTTAAGTTACAATGTTCTCTCATTCGAGTAATTAACCGTCTGGTCGATCGGCCTACGTAAGTTGATCGACAACTTGCGCATGTATATTGGTAAATAATATTTGATATCGACATTAACGGCTGTTTCTCTTTGATTGCTGGTAAAGGCAAGTGTGTTACCCTAAATAACACTCGTCGTTTAGCTGCATTAAATGTGCGTGTTGATGCTGCTTAAACTTTCTTTTGTGCCATTCTGGAAACTACATCCTACTTAAATGGAATGTTTTGGTAGACTGTTTTCTTTTCTGGCCCGTAATACGTCTGTTTCTGTTTAATTCCCCTTTTAATAATTGATTCAATTAATTGTCTGGGATAGCCATTAGACATTAAATCGTTAATTGCTTTATTATATTCATTTTCTTTTGAATCTTGACTAACCAACCTGTCAATTCTTGAAAAGCAACCACGAACTGTTGATAATTTATATTGAAATGGCACAAAACTGCTGTAATGCAAATACTGTGCAGACCATGTTGGTTTATGGTAAATTGTTCTGTTTAATTTACCATTAGTTTCTTTCTTTAATAGTACATCTAGGAAAGGCAGACAGTCATCTTTCTCGTGCTCTGACGTGAAGCCGATATTCTTATGTGCTTTGCTGAGACTTGGAAGCAATGTTGAATTTTTTGACACCCATGCATCGCTTTATAGAATGCATTATCAAATTATTCTACATATCCTGACTAACCATGAGTTGAACTTGAGGTGTTGCACTGAATTCTACAACTCTAAGGGCAAAATACAAAAATAGCACATATTTCAGTAGCCCTAAATCTTTATTTTACATTGAATGACATGTAAATCAGATTCTATCTAAGTAAACGTTTTGCAAGTTACATCATGTCTTTTGAGTATTAATAAATTTGTCTGTTTTCCCTCAACTATAATATGCTCTTAGATTATTTGCGGTTTTAATATCGAGAGCTCTGCTTTTCTCGTCGCATTTCGCCATGCGAATGGACATCAAAATAAGCCCCATCCTTACACTTTAATTGTTTGCCTATACATTTAATAGCGATTCAGCCGCAGACAACAGGACTCAGTTGCGAGGTGCCCAATCAAGCGAAGCACTCCCTGAAGAAATGGTAAAACTGACAGAGCTACGTGTTCTTATCATGTCTGAGTGTACACTGCGTCGACTTCCACATGTAATTTTTCAATTGGAAGGTTTACGTCGACTAAATGTTAGCAGAAACAAATTTCGAGAACTGCCCAAAGAGGTAGATTTACTTGTATTCGACTGTAACAATATCGAATGATATTTATTTATTGATAAAAATTAGTTGAAAGATAAAAATATACCGGCATAATTAGAAGTAACTCGCTCGAATGATGCAAAACGTGTTTAAATAAAACCGTAAACACAAAAGGAGCAGCTCATTGAAATGGGATAATTTCAAAATAGATTTTATATAATTGAACAAACCTTCCAAATACGCAGTTCTCTTTTAAAAATAATCTTTCATGCGTATTTAATTAAATACCATCAGTCAGCACTGAACCATTAATTCCCACACGTTAGCACAAATGATGGAAATCTATAATTGTGCCCTATTTTAAGTTTTCTTGTTTTCACCAGAAAGTATAAAAAGGCTATTTCTACAAAATATGTTTACGACTTTATTCAAATTCACATAGAGCTATTTGTAAAACAAAACACACACAAAAAAACTAATGAAAACTAATCTTTATTGGAAGCTCTTCACGAGCCAAATGTATGTATGTATGGTGTTTATATAAAGATCGAAACCTTCATCTAAAATTTACAGGTTGTTAGTGTGCGAGGATCAGCAAGATCACAGAAAATATAAATGTAAAATATGCCTTAAATAGTTATCATGCTAATACTCAAAGCAATTATTACCCGTTATGAAATTGAAAAATATGATTAAAATTGCGCAGTCGAGTTCAAAAACATCAGCACGTCACCTGAAAAAATAAAACAAAAGATAAATTTGTTTAAATAGAATATACAGTCGACTTAAAATGAAGATTATATATATATATATATATATATATATATGTATATATATGTATGAATTCGTAATGCTTAACCAGTAATAAGTTTTATCAGAAACGCGAAGAAGGTCGGTCTAAAAATGATTTCTTTCCCGTTGATGCGTTTCCTTCTTGCTTGCTGGCTACTCACGATTAACTGCCGGAATATTGACGAGCTTTAAGATCTTTGCTTAAATATAAAGTGTTCAAAAGGACTGTTATTCTACTTTTTGATGACATAGCTTTCTGATAAATTATGGTGTTATAATCCTTTTAATCATTTTTATTATATCTCCAAAGGAAAGAAACGGGTAACTATGCCGTTATTTACATATATATATATATATATATATATATATATATATATATATATAAAACAACAAGCACCTGACCTTAATATTCAAAAGTTTCATCAACATGATATTCTTATCGACTGGCCAAGAATAACAAAATTCAACAACAATCTACTAGTATCCAGTCAAGAACAAACAGGCCCTCGTCTAGAATCAACAAACATACAATCGGATTGGCAACAAACTGAAGTGGAAATAACAGAGGCGCATACGATGACAGAAGTCTCCAAACAATGTGAGCGTTTAACACTGCAATCCACACTGGCGCTGTTACCATGTGGAAACGACAACTTTGCGCAACAAGGTGAAACGATCAACTATACTGGGAAAAATAGCACTTGTATATGTAACAGTGAACAATGCGCACAAATGGTTAATTCTCAAGCTATCAAAACAATAATGACAAGATCTCAGACATCACTTCGCAATACTGCGAGAATGACCTTTACATGCAAACACGCATACACACAAACACAAACGCATACACACTCACCAACTAGCCAAAACAAGAAACAGCAGTAAAAACGAGTCAGATTTGTTACCACTAGCATAATCAATTGAAAACCCAAAATGTATAAATATGTATGATTGTATAAGAGATGATTAGTATTCACGAAATAAATGGCCTTTATCCACTTTGTTATTTGTGTTTTCCTAATTATAAGAATACTGTGTTAAATTAAAAAGGAATGGACATTATAAAGTATATATATATATATATATATATATATATATATATATATATATATATATATATATATATATATATATATATATATATAGTTAACTCCTTTTTGTACTTTTAGTAATTATTTTGAAATGCTAAATCTGAAGAACATAGCGTGAAGTTTCACACACACACACTCATATATATATATATATATATATATATATATATATATATATATAGTGCGTATGTATGATTTATTTTCATACGGAGAGAAGCTCTTTAATGGCTTTAATTTGAAAACGTTGAGGAGGGATCACTATCTGTTTGTCACAAGATATATGATTGGTTTATCGAGAAATCCCTGCTTAAAAGTTTGAGTGACATGTTAGCGAGAGACGCGCGCATTAGCTTTGTCAAACTCTTAGTTAATGTTGAATTCGGCATATATTCCTTATCCTGTATAGTCGAGCTTGATGACATTTGAATCCTATCAAACAAAAGTTTGCTCAAAAATATGTAGAAAAATCAATAAAAAATCAACGAAATATTGCTTGCCTCATTCAGGCTCTACAGCATGTGGAAGAAAAAATTACGAAAATAAAAAAAATATTGAATTGTTTTATGAGAACCTTTTTTATATCATGTGGAAAATAACTATGCTTTCATTTCATATATGAAGAAAAAATTTAATCATGAATAAATTGAAAAATATAAAATTAATATGTTTTTTCTAGAATGCAGATAGGTGGAGCTGATTTTAGCTAATTTATTTTTATTAACGTTCCAATGTATGTAGCAAAACATTATGATCATTTTTGCATTGCGACAGTTCAACAAGGAAGAACCATGTCATTAGTTTTTTATCTGTTTATTTTGCTTTTGAATAGCTTTTTAGCAATCAACAAAATCGTTTATTCTTATACATTGGATACAATTTTTATCAGCCATGCCGACTTTCTTCGTCGCGATCCGTGCTTTTTTGCCATCATTCTTCAAAATCACCACGAAAAACTGAACATGAAATTAAATATTTCTGTTTAATTTTAATTTAATTTGAATGGGAATTTAATGCGGAAACAGAAAATAATGTAGTATCCTTTTGTGAAATGATTCATAAAAATTAATGATATAAATTTATACTCAAAATGGGCTAAATCCTATACGCGAATTAGGTAAATAATAAATTAAGGAAAATATTTATACATTTTTTCTAAAGTAGCTATTTGTTTTTACAGGGTATGTTCATTGACTGTTATTAACAGTCGTCCTTATATATATATATATATATATATATATATATATATATATATATATATATTGGTGTATATTAATAGACCAATTGACTATGTAAAGATGCCAGCAAATACGTAGAACTAATTCAATATGGGACTAGTACTTATTAAAGTAGGTAGAATTATTTTTATAGAACGCAATGTTTTATTTTGCTTATCGCGTAATCATTTTATAAATTTTGCATCACTTTTCTAAATTTAAATGTTGGTCAGATTGGTCAACTGTCACAATTACGACATTTAAATGCAAACCAGACTGGCCTTACATCGTTGCCTTCACAAATAGTTTGCTGTGAACAGCTTCGCTGGATTTCTTTGTTTGGCAATATGATACTAAATCTGCCCGATAGTTTGGCCGGTCTCACACGTCTCCGGCACCTTTTCATTGAAACACGCCATTTCACAAAAAAGATTGCTATTTCATCTGGTCGGTATCAGCCAAATATAGGTCTTCGTTGTGTGGTAAGATAATTAATTTCCTTTATTCGGAAATGAAATTTTGTATAATTTAAGCCAACTTTGCAGATATTACTAACAGAAATAGTGCATATATTATTATTCATGTAGGAGAAAACCAACATTTTAGTAAGGCTAAATATTCAAAAATTGCCATTAATATAAACACCTGACCCATTAATTACTTACATATGTCAGTATAAACTAAGAATTGTATAGTGTAGAAAAGGCAATTCATCCAGTAGACCGGTTTCGTCCTTATTGGGAACTCATCAAGTACTGGCCAGAATTTGCCGCGGACAGGACTACGAACCTGGGCACGTCTGCTTCGGAACCTGGTGCTCTAACCACTGAGCCATCCTGCCGCACACTACACTGCACACAATTTTCAGTTATATACTAACTAATGTAACTTGGTTAGTCTATTTTTCCTTTAGGTGGAGCTCATATGGCATCCATTTAGACCCAAAGTTCCAACTAACCATCCACAATCTGTCATTACTGAACAGACACCACATTACATGGGGAAGTGGTATTGAAATGAACATTTATATAATTAAACGAACATTGGTTGCGCGGGTGGTGATAACAATTATTATAATCAAGGTTGCCGTCTTGATATAAACACCTGACCCATTAATTACTTACATATGTCAGTACAAACTAAGAATTGTATAGTGGAGAAAAGACAATGTCATCCAGTAGACCGGTTTCGTCCTGTAGTGTGGGAACTCATCATGTATTGGCCAGAATTTGCCGCGGACAGGACTCGAACCTGGGTACGTCTGCTTCGGAACCTGGTGCTCCATCTAAAGGAAAAATAGACTAACCAGGTTACATTAATTAGTATATAACTGAAAATTGTGTGCTGTGTAGTGTGTGTGGCAGGATAGCTCAGTGGTTAGAGCACCGGATTCCGAAGCAAACGTGCCCAGGTTCGAGTCCTGTCCGCGGCAAATTCTGGCCAGTACATGATGAGTTTCCAATGAGGACAAAACCGCTCTACTGGATGAATTGCCTTTTCTACACTATACAATTCTTAGTTTATACTGACATATGTAAGTATTTAGTGGGTCAGGTGTTTATATCAAGATCGCAAACTTGATTATAATAATTGTTATCACCACCCGCGCAACCTATGTTCGTTTAATCTTATACGTTGTCACATATTCTTCGTAATCTATAACGTCGTTAAATAAAAATTTTAATATTTATGTAACGTAAGA
>JAQBSW010004988.1:55000-62273 GCA_029291075.1 Eudiplozoon nipponicum | reverse complement strand
CTGCTGCCTTGCAGACTGCGCTTGGATGTGCAAAGGCTAGAGGTGCGTCCTCGATCAAAAAGCCGAGTGGTGAGGGGACACCACTTGTACCAAATTCCCAAGAAACTCCATGAAATGTCATGGATCCGGCTTATCCTCCAAAAGGAGTCAGCCGCAGTAAAGTAAAGTAAGTTCTAATTACTGAGCCGCCCGTCCGCGCAACCGCTGTTCGTTTATTATATAAATGTTCATTTCAATACCACTTCCCCATGTAGTGTGGTGTCTGTTCTATAATGACAGATTGGGGATGGTTAGTTGGAACTTTAGGTCTAAATGGATGCCATATAGGCTCCACCTAAAGGAAAGACTAACCAAAAAACATTAGTTAGTATATAACTGAAAATTGTGTGTAGTGTGCAGCAGGGTGGCTCAGTGGTTAGAGCACCAGATTCCGAAGCAGACGTGCCCAGGTTCGAGCCCTGTCCGCGGCAAATTCTGGACAGTACGTGATGAGTTCCCAATAAGGACGAAACCGGTCTACTGGATGAATTGCCTTTTCTACACTATACAATGCTTAGTTTATACTGACAAATGTATGTACACAATGGGACAGGTGTTTATATCAAGATTGTAACCTTGATTCGATTAAAAATTATCTCTGAAGAAGTGTTAAATTCCGACTGTGATATACTAAAAAAGCCTGCTTGCCACCTTGAATGGATAGTTTCGGCATGAAACCTTGTAAATCAGACGCATAATGTGTTTTTGCACGTGATGTCAATTATTTGTAGAATTGAAATCTTCATTTAAACACTTTCGCTAAAAAGAGACTGTAGATTTAGTAAACACCAATCCCATTGTATTTAACCAGTCGTCGAACAACATAACAAAACTACCGCCAGCCGCAACGGAACTGACGCGTTTCGACCGTCCATGACCATCATCAGAGTACGACGGAAAACTGACTATCGAGGATCAAACCGCATTGAATACATATGTAAATCAAAGTTAGATATGCGGCTCTCACCTCTAGCAGTCTTGCATACATTAAACTTGACTGGAAATGTCGGCTGCACAATTTCTATGCAGTCACGAACATTAACTGTTTGTAGCTTTCGCCACATATACATATATAGGCAATACAATTTAACAATAATTGATTGCGCGTGTGGTGGTAACAATTCTTTAAATCAAGTTTGCGAGCTCGAAGTAAACACCAATCCCATTGTATTTAAGCCAGTCGTCAAACAAAATAACAAAACTACTGCCAATCGTACGCACTAATGCGTTTCGACCTTGCATGAAAATAATCACAGTACGACGACAAACTGACTAGAGTGGATCATTCCGCATTACATATATATGGAAAGAAAAATTACATATGCAGCTCCCACTTCTATTATTGGTGAGCAATGAGATTGATGCTTACTTCAAGCTTGCAAACTTTACTTAAAGAATTGTTACCACCACCCGCGCATTCATTTATTGTTCAATTGTATTGCATAGAAATTGTACAGCCGACATTTCCAGTCAAGTTCAATGTATGCGAGACTGCTAGAAGTGAGAGCCGCCTATCTAAATTTGATTTCCATATATATTCACTGAGGTTTGATCCTCGATAATCAGTTTGCCGTCGTACTCTAATGATGATAATGGAAGCTCGAAACGTGTCAGTGCGTTGCGGCTGACGGTAGTTTTGTTACAGTGTTCGAAGACTGGTTAAATACAATGGGATTGGTGTTTACATCAAGCTCGAAAATTTAATTTAGAAAATTGTTACCGCCACCCGCGCAATCAATTATTTTTAAATCGTTATTTTAGTATCCTGAATAAAATTGTATCTGAACGTCAACACAATGTGACAAGTGTTTATATCTAAATTGCAATATTGATTTGAATAAAAATTAGCTCTGAAGAAGTGTTAAATTTTGATTGTGACATACTAAAAAAGTCTGCTTGGCGCCTTGAACAGATAGTTTTGGAATGAAACCTTGTAAATCAGACGTATAATGTGTTTTCGCACGTGATGTCAATTACTTGTAGAATTGATATCTTTATTTAACACTTCCGCTAAAAAGAGGATCTGTAATTTTAGTATTCTGAATAGAATAGTATCTGAACGTCCACGGTTTAATTAAACAAATTCATACAAGGAAACAAAGCAACCCCATACTTTTACCAATCTAGGTAAGCAATACACCTCCCATTAATCTGTTATATCGGTAAAGCAAGTTGGACTTGCCAGTACATTCATTATTCCACTAGTGTACCACAGACACCTCTCAACCAATTTTAGCAATCGAATACGTATGATTTGTTCACCTAAGAGCATTGAATTAGTGATAAACTAGCTTCGTGAAACATAGAGAAAGAATGTTTATCCAGACTAGTTCATTAAATGTCACCTGAGGCCAAATAATAAATTGACACTAAAGTAAGTTAAAGCAAAATACCTCGCAGAATAACGCTCAACTTTCCCTATGAAGTTGATCGTGCAGCTGAAATATTTATAACGAAAGTAATCCTATCATCTAAAACCAATTTTATTTCGATAAATATGAGCTCAGTACAACGAAATGAATACGAATTCATGAAGAAGACAATCGCACATTGAATGTGATTTCCAAACTTACACCAAATCATGTTTTATATTCAGTCTGATCTGCAGCTGGATCCTCGTGGATATCGTTTTTGAACTGAATTTGTGAAAAGCCATCCTCGATCTGATATTATAAAATGGACACCATACATTTGTTTATAACAATTCGTTCATTCACGATTTCGAACTTTCGATAAATACCAATCCCACTGAATCTAACCAGTCGCACACCAAGGCAAAACTACCACCAGTCACATATAATAACGCGTTTTGACTTTCAATGATCATAGTCTGAGCACGGTGGCAAACTGACTAACGAGGATCAAAAGGCAATACTTATATAAGGGAAACAAAATTAAATACACGGCTCTCATCTCTATTAGTCTCGTATAAATTTCATTTGCATATAAATGTTGGCTGTCCAATTTCAATGCAGTCATGAACATTCTGCAGTTTGAGCCACAAATATTTAATTCATACAATTTAACAATCATTGATTGCGCTGATGGTGATAAAATCCCTTTAAAAATAAAGTTTGCGAACTTGAGGAATACGCCTATCTGACCGGTTGCCTTTCGACCCGACATGATCAAAGTAACAGCATGATGGCAGATCGACCAGGGAGGATAAAACCGCGAATAATATATAATGTGTGTATGAAAAAAAATGATGTATTCTTTTATTTAACACATATTTTTCATAATACAGATCTCATCCATTCATAAATGCTTTGTTACAAAAAATAAATCAAAAATAGTTTTTGTCGAGAACACAAAATAAAGGGTCAAACGTTATGCTATTAATGTAATGACAAATATAAACTTTGCAATGACCCAGTCAACTTCCGTAAAATTGAAGGTCAAACAGTTAAACAAATTCGGAGAGTTGTTTTTAAAATAACATGATTAGAGTTTTATAAAAGCTAGTTGATGATGTATAATGAAGTGTAATTATACAAACTATGATCAAGTTTATTGAATTTCTATGGAATAAACGAAAGGTACCCAGTTAATCGTAATTGTTATCATTTTTAAATTGCTTAGGCGTTAGATTAAATCCACAGTATTGTTTATAACTGAATGTAATCCATTCCATAATAATGGACTTAACGTATAGGATTAGGGAGAAAATTATACGTAAATCGAGCTTAATATTAATGCTAGTGAGATGGTACTGCAAATTATTGACTGGTTCTACTACGCTAGCGTGACTTCTGTGTTTTTAGACAATCTTTTACCACACTGACCAATAATGAGAAGCCAGAATAACACAGACTGAAGCCTCCCCAAAGCTCGATTACAAATAACAAACACAGTTTTAGTTTCTATCACACAAAACTATGAGTTCTACAATAAATAATAATTAAATAATTTATCGCCTGTGTCGCTCTAATTGCCGACTCTTGCCTAGTACGAATTCTAACTCAAACCACTGCAGACACAAACATCTCGAAGCATTTACTTCCTTCATCTTCTTCACGCGACATAAAATGTTTCTCTTGTGAAAATATGAGAAATGCGAATATGTATCAAATAAATGAGCCGAAGATAGTATAATTAATTTAGACTTGAGTCTGCATGATTGGTGACAAAAACGTTTAAATACACATAAACATCGTCCTTTAAAAGGCATAGTCCTTACATACCACCGAAAATTAATAATAAACAAGTACATTTTTACGCTGAAATATGTGCTGCTAAGTAGAACTGCCAATGAAGATCAATTAATTGCGTTGTCCTGGCTACGACTAGTTTATCCATTAAATCAATGCCAAAGTAGAGCAGCAACTAGTCATCCAGAGACAGATGTGTGCTAGACACTACGTATAGAGGTCGTGACGTGACGAATACAAATGAAGTCAGTCCTAAGCAAGTTTGGTAGCATAGAATCGATACGTCTGGCCACGTGCTCATCACTGGTCTTGCTTGGAACAGTTAAGTGAGATACTAAATAGAATCGCGCTCAGCACTACTCGTGCTGGCGGAGTCAAGTAGTATTTTTTTATCGAAACAGTCTACTATGTTCGGCATAGAATGTATTGCCGTGTGGGGTTGTGCTATGCAGCATGGAAAGTCTATCGCTGATTTCGCCTCGCCAACCACTACGCTTTATCCTTTGTATATGTTGTAAAGATTGACTCGATTATTGGCTGCTTAAGTAGGTTTTTCCATTTATTCTAAAAAAAACTGCCTTAATAGTCAATAAACTTCACACAATAACAGTTTCTCTTATTACGCGGCGGTAAAAAAATCAATATTCTATGCTTTTTACGATGATGGTGATGATAAGGATGAGGAAGATAATGATTATGCAATTTAATATAGATGTTATGTATGAAAAAACGGGTCCGGACAGACTGGAAAAATCGAAGTATCGTTTTGTGTGTGCTACAATATATGTGGTGAGTAAACACTTAAGTTTTCTCATTTGTTGAAATACATAATAAGAGCTTCCTCAGAAGTGACGGATTGAAGAGAGTCTGTAAACCTTTACAGCGGACTCTCGAACTCATTTAACATCAAGTTTAACTCAACTCTCCCAAGGAAAACATAAACCATGAAGCTGGGCGAGCCGTTAGATAATTCCGCGTACCCGCTCGTTTCTCCATCGGTTTGCGCTATTTTATTGAAAAGTACAGAACTAAACACCAATCCCATTGTATTTAACCAGTCGTCGAACAACATAACAAAACTAGCGCCAGCCGCGACGTACTGACGCGTTTCGACCTTCCATGATCAACATTAGAGTACGACGGAAAACGAACTATCGAGGATCAAACCGCACTGAATATACATGGAACTCAAAATTAGATAGACGGCTCTAACCTCTAGCAGTCTCGCATACATTGAATTTGACTGGAAATGTCGGCTGCACAATTTCTATGCAGTCCCGAAAATTACGTTATGTTCTTTAAATCAAGTTTGCGAGCTTGAAGTAAACACCAATCAAATTGTTTACTTCAAGCTCGCAAACTTGATTTAAAGAATTGTTACCACTAACCGCGCAATCTATTATTTTTAAATTATGTTATGTTGTTCAACGACTGGTTAAATAAAATGGGATTGGTGTTTACTTCAAGCTCGCAAACTTGGTTACAGGGTGATTCTTCTACTTGCAATCTATTATTTTTAAATTTTGTTATGTTGTTCAACGACTGGTTAAATACAATTGGATTGGTGTTTACTTCAAGCTCGCAAACTTGATTTAACGAATTGTTACCACCACCCGCGCAATCAATTACTGTTAAAGAGATCAACATATGATTGAAAATCTATTTCGAATATAGTAAAGTGACATTTAAAATCATTTCTCTCACATGAAAGAAGGTCTTTGAGGAGGGCAGCCATAGGAATACACGCATGTATTGTTATGAGTCATTATAAATTCAGTCCTTAACATGGCATGAATATTTTTTCACCTTGAATTAACTTCTCTTAACCAAATAATATTATAAATATAAAAAGAAGAAAGAATTTTCCGATTGAAAAGGTAGACTATACCATCAGCTTTATGATTTCAAAAGCTCGACAATCAGCGACATAATACCTCATAATGACACTTAGCAATGATAAACAATGAAATTCAGAACGCATCCGTAAACGGTGAATAATAACATAGAGAATTTTACAAAACCAATACCAACATACTCATAGATATGAGCCTAATGTGTGTAGTCAAATTAAGAGACACTTGGACGAAACTTCACTAAAGAACCTGTAATGAATTCTAATCACTCAATAAAATGTCTCGGTGGTCCACTTCAACACGATGCCAAAACGACACGTATCCCGGTATAGTCTACGATTAAAAAATAACACCTTGCTAAAGACAACTGTTCGACCGCTACACAGAGGATCAATAAGTTAACTAAAGCAGAATAAATACTTTCGACGTAAATGCTTTGAGGCAGAAAAGCAGTGAATATTAAAATAATAATAATAATAATAATAATAATAACAATAATAATAATAATAATAATAGTATAATAATAATAATAGTAATAATAATAATAATAATATGTAATAATAATAATAATAATAATATGTAAGTAATAATAATAATAATAATATGTAATAATAATATGTAATAATAATAATATGTAATAATAATAATAATAATAATAATAATAATAATAATAATAATAATAATAATAATAATAATAATAATAATAATAATAATAATAATAATAATAATAATAATAATAATAGTGAAATACGAGCTTCTCAATGGTCAGTATACATGCTCTCCAATTTCTAAAACAGCTTAAATTACATTTAGATCCAGTTATTCTGGAATCTCTCGGATATTTCATTGGTGATAGGATATTCTACTCCTTTAATTAAAATATTGCCTAAACAGAACACCGTTTATCAAGAAAAACAATTGACTGGGCAAAGGATGAAAAATTGGAAACGATTAATGACCCAAATTTATCCACGATATTGAACTGGGTAATGTTGCCATAAAATTTCTTGAAAGAGACAGAATTGAAAACTCAAAAAGCCAAAAGTGCACAACAAATTCGAAACAGGTTCGAGTCCTGTCCGTGGCAAATTCTGGACAGTACGTGATGATTTCCCAATAAGAACGAAACCGGTCTACTGAAGGAATCGTCATTTCTACATTATACAGTGCTTAGTTTATATCGACAAATCAATGTACATAATGAATCAGATGTTCATATCAAAATTGCAA
>JAQBSW010004988.1:0-50000 GCA_029291075.1 Eudiplozoon nipponicum | reverse complement strand
ATCTTCAATAATCTTTACAATAATCTCTAAATTAACTGGCAGTTGTCAATGATAAACATATTCCCGTTTATTTAATGTGTTTTCTATTCCTCAAAATTCTACATTGTAGTATTTGAAGGCTATGGAACTCTAAAAGTTTACTAAAGAGCGGAGTCAAATATTCACTCGCAAGAAACTGAACACTTTCATTTTAGCCCATTCTTATAGTGCCAAACTATATTTAAGGACTTAGTTCTTCAAACCTAGTTTGTATTAAGACGTGGTCCAAAAAGGATTTCTTAAACAATGCAGAAGATATAACCAGTAATCGACAAACAATACATAAACCGCCATAGAGAACAATAAATCAAATCTACAAGACGCAGATGAATTTATTCTGTCGCTATATCACCAAGTTGCAAGTTTAAACAAAAAGAAGTCAATGCCTTTAAGATTAAACTATAAACGCTGAAGAAAGCACAAATTTCCCGTTTAATCGAAATATCTTATTAATACTTACGTATTTATTTACAATGGTACAAGTCTATTTAGTCGAAATATCAAAAAGAAGAAAGCTTCCTAGAAAAAAAATATTCTGAAACATTATTTTCATCCAGGTTGGAATTGAACGTTTTTACAACGACTTAAAAAGATGCAAATCCCCAGAAGCATTCAGTGAACCAGAACCGAAATCAGAGACAGCACAGTAGAACAATACAGAAAGAACTTCAAAGCAAACCAAATCATTACAATGGAATACATACATGAACTAGGATAAAGCAATCCGACATAAAAGACCAATTTACCACACCTGATAAAAAATAGCTAATTGTCATATTAGAAGACAATACTTATGTATTGTTCACGAAAGAAGCCATAAATTATAGACCAAAATTCAAGCCGGATAACAAACGGAAATAAGATGCATAAAATACTCAAGCAAAAATAATTCTTTGTGTACAAAATGGTGTAACACGTATTACCTTCAAAGGCGGATTCCGGTTACTGTTGAAAAAAAAGCAGAATTTCACAAAACGAAACCAGAGAGAAAAATCCACGAATAATTGTGCAAGAAGCCAAAAACTCGTAAAAAACAACATCCTCTGGAGCTCGTCTGATGCGATCATTTACGTCGATTATCAATGCACCGCAACAAAAACCAGCAAAGTTTCTCTGCAGACTACTCTAAACACTGCGAAATTTCATATACAAAAACACTCTCAAGGACTCTTTTGAGCTAACATCTGAATTAAAGTGAAAAGGCATCCAAGAATACAAAATACTCTTAGTTGACGTTTCGTCTATATTCGCGAACATTGCAATGTAAAAAACGACAATCTCCTGCGAACTGAATAATAATTAGTTGCAAGATTTTCCTATATTCATATATGAACTCAAAGACCTCATATCAGCATGTACAAAAGACTTGCAATTTACTTTGAAGATATTACCATCAGTTCAATGGTGTAGCTATGGGAAGCAGCATTTCACTCTTTCTGATAGATGTTTACATTATTATAATCAAGGTTGCGGTCTTGATATAAACACCTGACCCATTAATTACATACATATGTCAGTATAAACTAAGAATTGTATAGTGTAGAAAAGGCAATTCATCCAGTAGACCGGTTTCGTCCTTATTGGGAACTCATCAAGTACTGGCCAGAATTTGCCGCGGACAGGATACGAACCTGGGCACGTCTGCTTCGGGTTCGTATCCTGTCCGCGGCAAATTCTGGCCAGTACTTGATGAGTTCCCAATAAGGACGAAACCGGTCTACTGGATGAATTGCCTTTTCTACACTATACAATTCTTAGTTTATGCTGACATATGTAAGTAATTAATGGGTCAGGTGTTTATATCAAGACCGCAACCTTCATTATAATAATAGTTATCACCACCCGCGCAACCAATGTTCGTTTAATTATATAGATGTTTACATCACCATCTGGGACAAACGAGTCTGAAAAATATGATTGATCATTGCGTACTCTAAATAAGTTGTGTAGATGATCTACCTTTATTCACTCCAAACGCACCAGACACAACTGAATCCTAAAAAAACCAATGAAGCTGATTCCAACATTAAATTCACCTTCGAGCTAGAGAAAGACAACAATGCTTCCTTCTTGGACATCCAACTCACTCGAGATAAAATAGTGATTTGAGACTGGCAATCAACCAGGGATATCTGCTCTGAACAAAAAACCGGGGAAGAGCTAGGCTACCTGAAGAATCATATGTTAAAAAACTGCTACTCAGAGCGGTTCATAGATATCAACATCAGGCCACTTCTGTTTCGTATTACAGAAAACAAATAAAAAATGTCTTGCTAAACTTACCATTTAGAGGCCACCTACGGGCATAAATAATTTAACAGCGGTTAAATCGTATCACAAAGGATAATTTCCGTAATACAAAAATTAACATAACCTTCAGCGCGAAGAAAATTCAAAATTGGATACCAAGGATCAATTGCAAATCATCTAAATATCCTTCGTAATTTTAAAATGTTTATGTATGCGCGGTATCATATGTAATGGACGTACAAAAAGCAATTGATTAACAGAAACTAGCAAAATTTTCAGTAGAAATGGATGATAAAATCCTCGCGCCGTCAAGAAAACCTGCTATTTGGGAACATGAATGTGAAACGGAGCACCCAATCAATTTTTACAAGCTCTCAATTCTGCACAAATCCAAGTCGAATAAAGGAGTATACATGTATGGAGACCTTTATATTAAACGACAATCACCAAACCCAAACATTCAAATTTCCGCCAATATTACATTGCACTCGACAAGTCATAAATGACAACCTAGTAGTATTCTAGTATCCATGTGAACGCCACTATATGATAGACCAGAATCAAAATAGAATCAGCCGGACTGACAACAAACTGAAGTTAAGCAGCTGCGTAAACGAAATCATTATTATCACTAATAGTGAAAGAAATTTCACAACAAGATTAGTGATTTAAAATAAATAATTTAGTACAGTACTGGGAATTGCCTAATTACCTGAACCCTAGCTTGACTAACAAATGATAGTTCCAAATTCTCAATTTCTTCGGAAAGAAAATGAAACTTTAATCAATCGCTTAGCAGTCAAAACTAGAATATGGTAAAAAAAGATTAGCGATTAACACGGCACTCTACACACCCTGTGCTGTTACCATGACGAAAAATACAACCCATCAAAAATGAGACGTGAAGGCCAAAATACGAGGAAATAAATAGTTTATTTTTGGTGTCATGTATTCTTGAAATAAATTGGTCATTTTCCACAATCAGCACCCTCGGTTTTTTAAAGATTTTGTGCAGTGTTCTCGTTCCATTGTTTCTAGACTCTTTCTCTTCCAGTGGAAAATTATTCACACGCCAACCCAAAATTCTACTTGATATTTATTGATTGACAATGCGTTCGACATGTTGGCTGTACTTTTCAAAATCCGCACTCGTTCAAATAAGTTGATGAGAACAGGTTTCATCCACTCAATCAAGTGAAACCCAAGAAAGTATGAAACCGAAGCATCGTTATTTTCAGTCGAGTATTCTCCAAATAAAGCGGCCATTACACACAATAAACACAATTTATTATTAAACATTTTATTTTTTATAAAAAACATACATGCAAAGGCAATGGACATCATAAAAATATATATTAAAGGATAATTGCAAGATTTATATATATATATATATATAATCATTAAGTAAGTCGATTTTGTTCTGATTGGGCGTTCAGCAGTAATAGTCAGAAGTATCTCTGCTGAGAAATGATTACAGAAGCATTTGATCTAGTTCAGTTATAATCCGCCGACGTACCCAAGCAGCGCATTACGTGTACATGTAAAATTACACTTAACTTATATTTTTGGCCAGTCTTTCCATAAGCTGGATCCCCTTTGGTATCCCTATTATCCTAAAGTTCCAACTAGGCATTCCCGATCTGCAAATATGAGCGAGGCAACGTGCCATTTGGAGAATTAATGTCGAATTAAAGTATAATCGTAGGATTTAATCATGCATAATTATGGTTTATATGCTATTTGTTGCGGAAGCTAAAATATATCCAACTGTGTTTTAGGTATTTTCTACCAATTAACAGATGAATTCAAATCTGATCGGAAAGATATACTAGTCGGCATAAACAAAAAGTATAATAAAATAAACGCATGCATTTTGCGCCTACTGTTGAAACAACAGTTAATGTGGATACCATGCCCTGTACTCATTAAATAATTGGTCAAGAGATGTGGGGCAGTTGGACAGTAAAATCTCCCGTACGAATAAACATTCTAGCAGTAATGAAGTAAAATTTATGTAGTCTATGCCAATGCAACTAAAACTACTTACATATAAAACATACCGAGTCTGCTAAGAGTACCACTTCTTTAATTATCGAAATATCAAGCCTGTAAATGGTACCAACAAAACGACTTTCGAGATAGACTAAATTTCACAAAACTTCAGAATTACAGCCAATTCAGTTCATCTTTTACTCCAGCAAATCCATACACTCTGGCCTCGAGTGATTATCACGACATGTGATAACTCATGTTGATTGAGGCCAGAATATATATATGTTCAAAATCTTTTGTTATTCTCAGTTTTGGTGAAATTGAGCCTATCTTGAAAATCAATGTGTTGTTACTCTACAGACTCGGTATTTCGATATCCACTGCTTTGTTACTTTTTGCAGGCTCTGAATATACCATATATGGTGGATTGCATTTGAAGATGATAGAATAGATAATTGGCATATTGTAGTTACCTCTCTAACTGGTGAATCGTCAGTGAGCACCAAACGCATGCGTATGTGAGATTATACCTTTCGTAATTATTGAGCTCAGGTATAATGTCAGGATTTGATCCTATATATATTGTCGGCACCAACTAGATTTAGCATAAAATTTAAAAAAAAGTAAGTTCATCAACTTAAACTGGTTTCAATGGCCACCGCAATTCTGGCAGCTAGTTGACGAGTTCTCAATCATGACGAAATTGTCCTAATAGATTAATTTTATTTTATCTTTTGTAATATCCCGATTATACCGACAACATAAATGTGATTAAATCTTTTATTATACTTTCATTTAAAATAGCCTCCTCACACGACATTTTGTCTGTCTAATAATTATCAATAAGGTGTGGCCAATTAGAACTTCAGGTCGGAAGCGATACCAAACAGAATCCACCTGAAGGAAAGACTGATCAACAAACCATAAATTGTTGTATAATTTAAAAATTGCATGCAATGCACAGAATTACTAGGTATTACCGATCTAGTGTTCGTTTACAGCCCACATATAGCGATTAAAATGACGGAAAACCATGAATCCATACAACATCGGTCGTCGCACAGGATAAAAAGGATCGCCTTATCTGCTTAGTCACGTAGGGTGGACAAGAATAATTAGGCTACTGCAGAAAATCTCCGATTCTGTGTCGTTTCTGATCCTTTTCTTCTCCCAATCTAACAACAACGCTCTTTTAGATGCTATGAATATGGTAGACGTTGATCATTTCACTGAGTACAATGTCGGATTGCCAAATATAGAAAATAGTTCAAGTAAATTACCATTTATTAAAAAAAAGTTAGGCTTCAACGTCAACGCATTTAATGTGTGAATATTAAGACAAACTTTTTCAGAAGCTCTCGCACGTACGTTGGTTAAATTAGAAGTCGATATATCTCGCGTATCCGAAACCAGAATGCAGGATCGTACCAACATTACAGAACTGGGTACATCATTCTTATTCTACGCGTTATTGGCTTCAAACCTATGGTTCTACGGAAATTCTCGACATTAGGCGCCAAATTCCTGCTAGCTTGACTTGTAATAATACTCGTAGAATTGTATCACACCAACATATGCGCGGTATAAAAGTAAATCTTGAATCATTTCAGGCCAGAAAAGCCATAGATTTGGCAGTTCTATCAATAACTCAGGCAATGTTACTGACGAGGTGAGTATGATAATCACGAAAGCTAGACTGAATTCCTCCAACATTAGTCATTTATGAACAAAACGCGAGTATTTCACTCTGCCTTGAAGACAGTATGTACAATGCATTTGTAAGTGTTGTTTTATTCTTCGCTTGTAAGACTTGGGCCCTCAGAGTTGACGATTTTATAAGCTTACAGGCATTCGACCACCGTTGTTAGAGAAGAATAGCACATATAGGTTACCAACGGCGAATAGCCAACGCTGACATCTGCATACGTATTTAACCAATCGAATAATATATCAGAACTACCTCTTTAGATAAGCAAATAAGGCTCCATCAACTTCGTTGCCTCAGTCAAGTTTTGTGCATGCATTTATTTCGTTTGCCCAGTAGAGCATTACTATTCCACTCAGCGCCAGATTGGCCTAGTGAACAAGATGTACATGCTTTTACATGGCGGAAACAGTTAAAGTCAACTACACTCATATTAGGTGGTATATGACCCGTTCATTGCCAGGATGGGGTCAACGTGAGCATCATATTTCTTCGTTTGCAAACTTGCGCGATATGGCGTGGAAACGAGCTCATTGGCGATCTTGTTGCAGATTTTTAATAGAATGAATTTCGCAATCTTCTTTTCATAGTTGAGAAGAAATAACTGCGCGATTTGGCTGCTTATGACGCGATATGGGAAATCAGGAAGAAAGATGTATTACCCATGTTGACTTGCATTGAATCTGACTTGGCCAAAACAGTTTTATAGGGGTTCATTTTACCTCATTTATGTGTGTTATCTAGGTAAGTATACTCATATAAACTAGATACCCGTAAGAAGTCTCTTTTTTTGTATTTCGTAATTTTTATTACTGTTTTATACATATCAGCTTATTTTTATTCTTAATTTAATTTAATTTTCTTATAATGCTCATATGGCAGTAAAGATTAAGTTGCCGACGAGTTTTGTATTGCTGTCCGGTATGATGATGATGATGATGGTGAGAGGATGAGTTGCAAAGCTGAACCAAAAGTCCATTGACTAAATCCCGACCACAAAAATTCTGCCAAATATTGCATGATTTCCCAGTAGTAATGAAATTATTCTCATTTATGAACTGTATTTGCCTACTTAGGCGATATATAGTTTATTCTGACAACCTAAATTCTGGGCAGTATGTGATGGGGTCTCAATAAGAACGAAACCGGTCTAAGGACGAATTGTCCTATCTACATTACACAAATTTATGTACATAATGGGTCAGGTGTTTATATTAAGATCGCAACATTGATTAAAGTAATTGTTATCACCGTCCGTGCAATCAACTTTCATTTAATTATATAAATATACAGTTCAATACTATATCCCGCTGTAGCGTGATGTCTGCTCTATAATGACAGATAGGGGATGGCTAATTGGAACTCCACGTCTAAAGGGATGCCATATAGTCTCCACATAAAGGAAAGGCTAACCAGGAAACATTATTTAGTGTATACAGAAAATTATGTAGTGTGCGGCAGGGTAGCACAATGCTTTGAGAACCAGATTCCGAAGCAGACATGCCCAGGTTCGAGCCCTGTCCGTGGCAAATTCTAGACAGTACGTGATCAAGTTGTTCGGTTTGTTTATGACGTGATACGGTGAAATCCGCAAGGAAGCTGTGTTGCTGATGTCGCCTTGCTCGAATGCTAACTTGGCCATAATGGTGTCGTGGAGAGGTTTAGTTTGCCTCATTTCTGTGAGTTATCTTGATAAATTTACTCATAATAGCAAGGTTTTCCTTCTCTCTCTACCCCTCTCCCTCTCTCGTAAATCTCAATAATAATTTATCTAAATTCACTTATATACTTTTTTTTCATTCCTTATGGTTATATGGCAGTGAAACATTAGTCACTTGACTTTTGTGTGGCTGGAAATGATGAATGATGATGAGTTCTCAATAAGGACGAAACCGTTCTACTTGATGAATTACCTTTTCTACACTATACAATACGTAATGTTTTATTGACAAAATATATACATACTTGGTCATGTATATATCAAGATCTCAACCTTGATTAAAGTAATATACATATAATCAGTTCTGCTATCATCTACATACAACATTTATATATATATATATATATATATATATATATATATATATATATATCCTACGAATAAAATAGAATGTCCAATAGATTTTACCTGAAGGATCGTTTTACCACAACATTCGTTGGCATATAACTGTAAAATTGCATGTAGTGTGCGACATGGATGGCACAATTTATGAGTGTAAGCTTCCCAAACAAACATGATCAGGTTATTAGTTAAATACTGTTTGTTGCGAGAACTAATATATATGCAAGTAGGTATTGGGTGTTGCGAACCTAGTAACAAATTAGTTCAGTTGTGACCAGAAGGATAAACCAAAGCCAGCATGAACGAAAAGTATAATCTCATGCACATTCGTTTCGTGCTTACTGGCGACTCATCAGTAGGAGCCGGTATTACGCCCTTTAACCACTATATATTTCGAAGAATGTGGAATAATAGGACGGTACAATCTCCTAGACGAATGTGTAAACCTGCAATAGTGAAGCTAACATCGTATAGTCTAAGACAATGCGACTGCAACGCTAACTCACACTATATATATATATATATATATATATATATATATATATATATATATATATATATATATATCGAGCCTGTAAGGATACTAGCACTATAGCTATTGTGGTAGTAACCGATACCAGTATTATTGTACCGAAAAGGTACATGGTACTAACACTATGGTTCCGAATCGGAACATGGTATCAACATGATGGATACCAATTTATGCTATAGTTCACTGAAATTGAGAATTAAAACAATTTTTGAACACCTGTTACTCCAGTAAATCCATACACTCTGGACTTGATCGATATCAGTTATCACATTTCGCGGTAAGAATGACGCTTATGCTTCTTCTGGCACACCTGTAACTACAGCCATTAGCGTATAAAATGGCAACTGGAGCGCTATGAAATAAAATCTTAAGCAAGCCTCGGTCTGTCCTTCTATGTCAAAGCCTACAAACTCGTTTGCTAACTCTACTATCATAGAGCTCTTCAAAACGCTGAATCTGCTATAAGACTAAGAGATCGTACTCTGGCTCACAGGCTTCAGAAGACCTTTACTGCCAGCCATGCGGCGGATGAAAAACTGCAATTGATTAGCGTCGCGAAGGAGTTGGAAGCAGCACTGATGCGCAGTAACTTATCTGTATTGTATGCTCAAATCCGAGGTATTAATATTGACTATTCTGCCAGGAGAGTACGAGCGCCGTCAGTTTCTGGAGCGCAACGTATTAAAGACTTCAAAAATCTCCTCAGTCCACTACATTTTGTAAAGAATGCAGTTCGAAATAAAGTGACCTGTTGAAAATGTTATGAGATGGACATGGGAACTCCTCATTTTGATTAGGTGGAAGAGGCTTACGAGCTCATAAGAGACCGTAAAACAACTCGGAGTGAATGACATTCCTTCTGAGTTTAACAAGTTAAGCGGAATAAATGTTCAGTAGGATATGCACAAACTAATTAATGGCATTTAGAATGAGAAAAGTCTGTCCCAAACGAGTGGAGGAGTGCTATTGTGGTGCTTATCCACAGAAATGGTGGCACTAGACTCCTGCCAACAAAATATATATCAGTTTGCTTTGTGCTGCATCAAGGGAGGTCTCTACTATAATCCTCAGAATGTTTTGCAAGAAGCGAGAGAAGCAAACTAGGCTAACCCAAGCAGTGTTTCGATCGAGACCGGGACGTGTGGATAAAATTCATGTACTCCGCCCCAATCTTGAGTTGTGCTTTTAAAATAAACGGCCCACTATCGTTACTTTCACGGACTACTCAGCTATTTTCGATTCTGCTTCGCGTGTAAATTTACGGCAAGCTACGCTAAATGATGGCGTCCAGGCTAACATGTTCCGATTGTTCTAAACCTTTTTGTAATGACTCATCGACATTTACTCGCACTGGGAATGGCCTCTAAACCATTTTGCGATTGGCTCCGTCGTTCAAATAGGATGTGCCATTGCACTTACGATTTTTAACGATATTGTTATGCAGTATTTTCCGAGGTCACCGCAGCACTCCCCGGAACGAAGATCGGTGGTGGTGGTGGTGGCCGACTTATTGACTTCGAGTACGCTGAAGATGCTGTTCTGATGGCAGAAAGGAAAAACGAGCTTCAGAAACATTACCTGTCATCAAGAAGTGTCCCGCCGCTATAAACTGAAACCAAACGCATAACGGTCGTTATGGATAATCTTGTATCCGAGCCGAAGTTCGTACATGCATTGAATAAGTCAACTTTCATCCTGCTCGCTAAGCCACGGAAGCAACTCCAGTGATTATTTTGAACACAGGAGAGGCAGGTCAGACATCACTTGGCCGGATATTATTCTCGATAACGATCACATGATCACAGTGCTATGTACACACACTAGAAGACAAATAAATGTGCGAAATCATGTGGGACTCTAGCGGAAAACAGGGTTTAGTGGAAGTCTTGGTACGCATGCCTTATTAACGTTGGCTTCTCTGGATCTCACTGTGCGGAAGATCTGGGTCACTGTTTATTTTGTTTGTATTTTAAGGAATAAAAGAATAACGAATATGTGACCATACTAGACGACAGGCAAAATCTGTTTCCCTGTTTTATTTTTTGTGAGAATAATGATTTCATTCCTGAAAAACACACAGTATGAGCTTAGATATTGCAACAAGGAAGATAGTTTGACGTCATAATGAAATTAATAGCAACAATATGGCTTCAACAAATTCAATCTGGAATTGGCTCATTGTCATATTATAGTCATGAACAAGTAGTTTAATGGGCTAGTATATGTCTGACAGTAGACTGAGTTAGCAGAATAAATGGTACAAATATTTGATTTTTCTGGTCACAAAATAGATTTTTAAGTTTATCACAAACTGAACACGAAAACATAGCAAAGATCGTTTCCATAGTGACAGTTTAACTAATCTGCGCAGTTATTTTTGCACAAGCCATAAAAACGGTAAAAATCAATAAACTAATTAAATTTCTTGTCGTAAAATGTAGCTTACATCGTGGAGTTTATAAAAGCTGTTAAATCTTAGGTATTCCGAGCAGAGGTACATGCTTGCTCAATCAAGAATAGAAGATTTTGTACAAGCTATTGTAAACTAAATACAGAATAAAATAAATTTATGCGTTTCAAGTTTACAGGCTACTCAATAAGGACAAAGCATGTTCACATTGGCAAATCAACATATTGAGAAATGAGCTAAACGGGAAGAGGTGGCCCATAGCCATAGAAATTCTGGCCTGACGACCGGTGGGCAGAATCTAGTCAGTCCGAGAATGTTAGCATGAACCTTGCCGGGTCTAAAGGAGCACAGCCATCATCCTGTTTCATGTGAAGCCTTGAGTTTGGTCTAACTGCGCAGTAACTTCTTATTGTCAAATATGTAGTGACGGAATGAGAGCAAGCAAGCCAGACGCGTAGGGCAAGTTTCGACTGCTGAAGGAAACTTTGGCCACTGGCATCTGGGCAGATACTGGTCATCAGCCTTGGTTGGCAGACTATCTAAGAGAAGGAAAACTCCGAATACAAACCAACCTTACTAATAATGGACAAGCTAGTGCTCTTCTCACAGTCCACATATAACCATGAACTACTCATGGTTATATGGCAGTGAAATATTAGTCACTTTTTGCTTTTTTATGGCTCTGTATGATGACATGATAATGATGACATTATGCAATAAATTGAAATTAGTCATACATGGTACTATAAATTCTTATGTCAGGGTTCAGAGATAATTTTGAGATTAGATGCTAAGAACCTTTTGTAAATAAACTTTAAAATTTTGTGTTCAATAATAAATACATAATAGGCATTATTCTTGCCAGAACAAATTCATAAAGATATTTAGTTGCAAAATATCAGCAAATCGTTTGAACCAGCTACCAGTGTGGACTACTAAAACGAGTCAAACCCAAATGCATTGGACGAGGAGAGATATCATCTAGGCGCCAGTGCATGAACCAAATTCGGTCACAACTGAACTAATTTGTTACTAGGTTCGCAAAACCTAATACATACTTGCATATATATTAGCTCTTCGCAACAAACAGCATGTAACTATAGCATACATTGATATCCATCATTTTGGTACCATGTACCGACTTGGCAACAATAGTGTTAGTACCATGTACCTTTTCGGTACTACAATGTTGGTATCTGTTACTAGCACAATAGCCATAGTGTTAGTATCCTTTACAGACTCCGTATATATATTATATAGAATGATTTAGTGTGGAAGTCGCATTTTCAAGACTTTATATAATGTTAATTTCACTACTGCAGGTTTACACATTCGTCTAAGAGATTTTATCGTCCTATTATCCCACATTCCTCACCCAAATATATAGTGGTTAAAGGGCATAATACAGGCTCTTACTGATGAGTAGCCAGTAAGCAAGAAACGAATGTGCATGAGATTATACTTTCCGTTCATGCTGCCTTTGGTTTACCCTTCTGGTCACAGCTGAACTAATTTGTTACTAGGTTCGCAAAACCTAATACATACTTGCATATATATTCTTCGCAACAAGCAGTATTTAACTGTAATATATTGAATTGAATGATGTCATGCTTACCGCGAAATGTGATAACTGATATCGATCAAGTCCAGAATGTATGGATTTACTAGAGTAACAGATGTTCACAAATTGTTCTAATTCTCAATTTCGGAGAACTATAGCATAAATTGATATCCATCATGTTGATACCCTGTACCGACTCGGAAACCATAGTGTTAGTACCATGTACCTTTTTGGTACAATAATGTTGGTATCGGTTACTAACACAATAGCCATAGTGTTAGTGTCCTTTACAGACTCGGTATATATATTATATAGTGTGAGTTAGCGTTAATGTAGTATTTTCGTAGACTATATGATGTTAGCTTCACTATTGCAGGTTTACACATTCGTCTAGGGGATTGTACCGTCCTATTATCCCACATAGTTCACCAAAATATATAGTGGTTAAAGGGCGTAATACCGGCTCCTACTGATGAGTCGTCAGTAAGAACGAAAGGAATGTGCATGAGATTATACTTTCCGTTCATGCTGCCTTTGGTTTATCCTTCTGGTCACAACTGAACTAATTTTTTACTATATATAAAGGTTTGTCTAAAATTGAAACAAATCAGAATTCTTTATATGAACAACATTCCTATTGCACTGGTGTTTATATCAAGCTCGCGAACTTTATTTAAATAATTGTTATCACCACCTGCGCAATCAATGCGTGTTTAAACATATTAGTTATGGATTCTCATAAATGAAGTGCAACTTAATACAAACCAAAATCAAGGAATATGAAGAATGAAAGCCTACGAGTAATTAAACAAACCAAATTTAACGAATGAAGTATAATATTTAATAGATAGATTTAATAAAACGAAGCATTTAGGCATAGATATTGTATTAAAAGTCGAGTACGAAAAGAAAACTATGAAGCTAAATATAAACCCAGTAACTTATAATAGAGGTATAATTGATTTCATCCTAGTCAATACTACCTTACAGAAATTCAATTTCCGCGACAAAGAACTACGTCGGTCGACTTCTGCATCTGTTCCGCTCTTAACTTCGAACTCACATTCAAATCCGTCTGTTTGGCACCACCTTTTCTCGCGTTGATGCTCGGACCCCTCACGATTCGCACTCCAGTCGATCTTACCTAGTTACATGGAATCTCTCTTTTTCACCAGATCGAACTACCACGAAGTTGATTTGTTATTTCAAGGGTTGGGCCTGTTGGTCTTTGTTATCAAATAAATGTATTATTATTGTGCTCTCGAGCAAGTTAATTAAATTTCTAACTTAAACCCGTTTCGGCTAATAATAATTATTCTAAATAATATCGAATATATTAAGTTAAAAGAATTATAAACTATCATATAAATGAAAATTCGTCATATGTCAGTGCACGTTAAAACGGATTCAAATGAAGCACTATACCTGATTCTCGGTAATCGGCTTGACTGTCTTCTCAGCTGCTGGTGTTTTGACATTGAGTTTGAGGCCCTGTTCTCCGCTATCAGGGCCATAACGCTTCAGTAATTCCTCTTTGCCTTTCATCAGCCGCTCCATTGAGCGACCAGCCATAATGACATTTGCACCACATCTTGCCAACTCACCAACAGTTTCAAGTCCAATTCCAGTGTTGGCACCTGTCACAATTATTATTCTTCCATTTTGGGGCTTATGTGCCTGACAAATTCCGGCAGAAAACATAGCTTTATAAGCGTACACTAAAGCGACAGAACCAACTACAGTTCCGGTTGCGTAAGGCAGGTAGTTCATATGTTTGACAATTGAAAAACTGGCTTTATAAACTATTTAACTAAAAGCAAACAGGATAATGATTAGTAACTTCTAATTGCAAGTACATTCCTCGATACATTCGATACTTGATCGATTAAAATAAACTAATACATCTGTACCACGTGATAGCTGTGAATGCAGTTAGCAGCATGTGAATGACAAATGCGCAAGTGGCATACGAAACAACCACACACTCTAAGCTTATAATGAGGAACGCGTAAATGCACACAGTTACGCGAAGCCAATAGAAGTTGAAATTTTTGATTGGATTTAAGGCGTGGGCCAATAAAAACAGAGTAAATTTACTTTCGCATACGAAAACTCTACCGTTACTTGCAAAACAATATTCACTGAATTCTCTAAATTCAGGGCAATAGCGTTTTTTAGGCTATTGCGCAGTTTTAGTTACAAGAATTATGATAAATTATACATTAACACGTTAGTTTTAATTACTTGTTTACTTTTGATTCCAGTAGCTGTGTACGTATAACTTGATACCTATAGCACGCGTACAATTTGTTTTTGTACGTGATAAGATAACAGTTTTTTTCATTTTGTATTTTTTTAAACCGTTTCCATTAGTGTGTAGGAATAACTACATAATAGTGCATTCTCTTAAAATGAAGTTTTCGAGCTTGATGTAAATGTCTATTCTATTGTATTTAACCAGTAGTGTTCGAACGTACGAAAAGAATGTGTGATTGCATAAGGTAGAATGAGAAAATATGAAAAAGCCAAACAATTGAGTTCAAACTATCTAGATTTTAAATTTAATTAAGATTTATTTTAAAGTTGAAATATTTAATGACTATTTGTGTAGGTTATCTTGTTTTTAAAACTGAGTGGTTTGAATCCAAATTAAGATATTCTAGAATAGAATAGAATATCTTTGTTTGGATTCAAACCAAACATTTTCCATCAAATAGATAATAATATTAGAAAATGTACAATATATAAAAGATATCACCTCATATAAATATTTCCATCAAGTTTCGTATAAATAAGTCTAAATAAATTCGATTAATATGTTGAATAATATGATGATATAATGCATAATATTTCCAATATAATAGTACAGATAGAAATAAAATTTTCAAGAAGGTTTGTTGCTGATCACAATTTTCCTTGCCTTTTATTCAACCACGAGAAAGTATTATCATAATAAAAATTAAAAAGATCAATAGAATTGTATAACTTTTTTAGTTCAGTACATATAATTTTAAAGGCATCTTAGATAGAGGCGTTTCCCTAAGTCACATTAGCAACTGATTGTATTTTTTTAAATTTTCAACAAAGAAAATAACTTCCCCGCAAATTTTCCCACCAAAGAAGGAGAGACCGCCAAATGTCCAGATCTAGTTCCTACTTCGTGAATATTTCTTATTGGATTCATATAGGCACTAGTCCACTGATTCAAGTGGAATACTTTTATGCATTAGCACATTCTACTGTAAAATGTACAAAATCGTGTTACAGTAAATGTGAGGCATATTTTCTGTTTCTTTTTTTATAAAATTGATTAAAGCATATTATTTCTTCAGTAAATCAGTTAAGAATACGGAGCGACAGCGCTTCTATATAATGTTTGATTTTTATATTAAACACGAAAATAGATGTTTAATATGTTTATTAATTGAACAGTTAAATTTATTATCGATTTAATCTATTGTTGCTACTTTAAATATGATCTACTTGTTGGCACATATTTTAAATATGCAGTAAACAAAGGGCGCGAATTTCGAAATGTTTTGTCTCGATATCAATCGCCATGTTTGCTTTCAGTTAACATTTTTCATTAAGGAAATTCAGCATTTCATTGACTATCATTTATGCGTTGCTTGATAGTTATTCATGTTAAATATCACATTTTAATATAACTCAAATTCTATTTTTCATATAATTAACTTCTGTAGTCATGCCTTGTGTGTTCTTCATTACACGAACTTGGAATTATATTCGATCTGGCTGAAAGGTATCATCAATTAAATATTACATTATGCTACGGTACATATAGTCGATACCATATAGTAATGGAACTATTTATAGGCTAGACAGGGGAGTTTTTGTATGTTTAGGTTTTGCGTAACCAATAACACTTTATTTCAAATAGGACCAGAAGTATTTGCCAAAGTTAGGACGAATGAAATGTATTATCTCACGTACACGTGCTTTTCGTTCTTACTGGCGACTCATCAGTAGGAGCCGGAACTACGCCCCAAGCTTGCTATATATTCGGTCAGGAACTGTTGGACAGTTTAGCGTTAAAATCTCCTATATGTAAGTATTTTCAACTAGTACTAAAGTCAATTCTGAATAAAGCCAGTAGAGATGAAATTTCAAGTCCTATTCACTATATATAATATATACCGAAACATTAAAGAGTGCTAAAATTGTGCATTTGAAGATAGACAAACTTTCAACAAAATGTAGAATAACAACCATTTTTAAAAACAGGAAACTCCAGTAAAAGCCTTATTCATTAGCTTTTTTTCGGCATCAATTATCGCATTTCGTGGTAATCTTGACATAATTCCAACTGTCCAACATTTCGTGACCACGTATATAGTGGGCTTGTGGTGCAGTTCCGGTTACTACTGATGAGCCATCGGTAAGCACAAAACGCATTTTTCCAGGAAGATACAACTTTTCTTTAAATCACGTTTGCGAGCATGAAGTAAACACCAAACCCATTGTATTTAACCATTTGTCGAAAAACGCCAGTCGTATGCACTGGCGGTAGTTTTGTCATGTTGTTCGATGACTGGTTAAATACAATGGGATTGGTGTTTACTTTAAGCTCGCAAACGTGATTTAAAGAATTGTTACCACCACCCGCGTAAACACTTTTGTTTATGTTTTTATTTGTAATATCCTTATGGTTCATTTTGAATTAAACCGTATCACGCAACAACTAATGAAAATTGGCATATATGTTAGTTCTCAACAAAGAGTATATAAATATTACGTTTCATTGAATTATTTAATGATTACATCGAAATAGGACGAAGGATGGCGAATAAATTTGGAGAATGTGGTATTCCTGGAGAAGCAATGTAGCGGAGCAGCTAGGCAGCACTGACTTTGTGGTGTAATCATTAACATCATATTTCATTTATTAGTTCAGTAGGTATAATATAGAGTTCTGCGTAACAACATTTCCTGAACGTAATTGAAGCATTTCAATTTGATGCTCCAGTTAGAATGCAGTGTTCACAAAACATAACATTGTGGTCGTAATGTGCATTTTTATATGATAATTGCATTGAACTATATATAACCATAACTAATAACGTAGAGAATACTTACTTACTTACTTTAGCGTTCCTGTTGAAAAAGTTCATAATTTATTAAAAACTATTAGAATCCGAACCTTAATAAAATTCATGGTACACTTTTCATGTGCAAAAAGAAAAAGAAATTTTATCGATAGAAGAACCGTTTCTTTCTCATATTCTTCTGAAGTGAACATCTCTTTATATGTAAGTTGAAAGGTCAAACAAAATAAAGAAATATAAATGTGGATAGAGTGTGAAATAAGGGAAAACCGATCAATTGCATGCATCAACTCCAGTTCAAGCTCAATGCCTGAACATTTTTTATTGCTTTGATGAATTCATCGGCAATTTGGTTATTCCTAAAGCTTCGTATGTGGCTAACTCCATTCTATTATTGCATTTATAAATTATCTTATATAGTACGTCTGGAGAACATACGTGTGAGGTTTCAACGATGTTGCACAATTGCAGACGTGTATTTACCAATAAATTTAAAACAGGCTTTTATATTGTGATTTACTCTCATTCGAGTAATTAACCGTATGGTTGATCGGTCTACGTAAATTGATCGACAACTTAAGCATGTACATTTTTAAATAATATTTGATGTCGACATTAACGGCTGTTTCTCTTTGATTGCTGGTAAAGGCAAATGTGTTACCTTAAATAACACTCGTAGTTTTGCTGCATTAAATGTGCCTGTTAATTCCGCTTCAACTTTGTTTTGTGCTATTTAGAAACTGCATCCCCATTAAATGGGATTTTCAGGTAAACTGATTTCTTTACTGGTCCGAAATACGTTTGTTTCTTTTCCTGTTCCTTTTAATAATTTATTTAATTAATTGTCTAGGACAACCATTAAACATTAAATCAGTCATTGCTTTATGTTCAGACACTAGGCTTTAACTGGAGGTCATATACGCAATTGATTGTTTGTTCTCTTATATCACACTCCCTCCATGTTTACATTTTTCTATTTTGTTTGGCCTATAAGCTTACATATAAAGAGATATCCATGTGTCGATACTTGAGAAGAATATGAGAAGGCAACGGTTCTTTTATCTGATAAAATTTATGTTTTTGCACATGGAAAGTGTACTATGGATTTTATTCAGAAATATCGTCTGCTAGAATACTACGCATGATATACATAAACAGGTTCTGCTTTTTAAATAGTCTCTAATTTTGAATAAACGTTACTCCCGTAAAATGTTGACTTTTAATATATTCACTCTGGAAAAAGTTGCCGCTGCTATTACTACTCTGTAAAGGGAACAGCAGGAACTTAAATTCTAGTATTGATACCGGACCGTAAGGATCAGTCAGCTAAATGATGATGTAGCATTATTTAGATGGTTCAACAGCAATTGAATAATACAAGCATGTGCTCAGAATGAATGCTGTTCTCAAGTTTTTTGAATTTTTTTCTATCTATAAAACCATGCTGTTGGTACGCTTTACAGATTTCATATATGTTGACTTTGAAGTGTCCTTGCTGCTTCAATACACACATGTATAGGAAATTGGAACGTTCAAATATTCCACATTTCTTAATATATATTGTGTGTTAATGAAGGTGTATCGGCTCCTATTGATAATTAGCTAGTAAGCACGAAACGTATACACATTTGCTTCATACTGACTTTTGAATATTCGTTTCGCTCTATTTGAACTGACTTGTTACCAGATACGCAAAACAATACAAAATAACATATATTTTGGTTAGATGTTTTGTTTAACTACCGGCACACTTAAAGACACAAACTACAGTTTTTGATAAAGCGAAGGATGGATGACCAAAGAACCCCAAACTCTTGAATCAAGTTTATCGCTTTATGCAGCAGCGCAACAAAATTATGGAAAACCAATTTACAATACGGGTGAAAATTCAATCCTTTCAACGCTCAATTATTAGATTCAATTGGAGACTGACAGATCGTACCCTCGTTTTACAACATTGTGTTTAATTTGTGGATGGTTGAAATCTGACATAATATAGAGTTGTATGCGTAAATTTTGTACGTTGAATAGAAAATAAGTCCATCTTGAAAAATACTAAGGAAAGTTTTATTTTCCCTCGTTTTGAAAAAAAACGTCAAAGGAATCACTAAGTCAGTTTAATGGAAAGCGTTTAATATTCGCTTGTAGCAGCCAAATTCTGGTGATTTTGCATTCCCTAGACCATTACTGGCTTCAGAAAATGAAATCTTTTAGATTTCGGGTATTTCAGAGTCAAATACTTAAACAGAACGGAGTTACTCTAATTAATTTGAAAAGTCAGCAAGATCTGATCTTAGTGAAGTTTAAAAGGAAATCTTTGCGTTGAAGCAGAACAACAATTTCGCCATTACAGGCGTATTTGTAAATTTTGTATTTACAAATTGAAACAGACGCGTAATTGAATATAGTTTTAACAGATTTGCTAGCAAAGGAGTACTCCACATTTATTTAACAGCTTTGGGAAGTAAATGATGACATAGTTGACATAAAATCGATTAAGAATGTGTTTGTGCCACTTGATGGTAGAAGTATTCGTATATCTTGGAATTTTTTAGTCTGATTTAAAAGGCAATATATCTGGATTGGATTTCTTGGTCCTTTTAAATTTAGTCATTGTTCTTGAGACTACGCCGTTTGGCATATATATTGGAGCACAAGATCAAGCACTTTGCTTGGCTCGTTCACGGTTAGCTATTTTTTTACCTGAAGTTATTGGGAAACACATTATCTCAATTTAAGCTAGTATTGCTAAGCGAAACAGCATGGAGATAGGTGTAACATAAAAGAGGCACTACTCGATTCATTCAAGATCGAGTTATGGGAACAGCGAAAATAAGAGGAAGTCGTGAAAGAATTTAATCAGTTCACGTGTAAGAAATTATAACTTCGCATGAAAATAGTTGTATTAGGCAACCATGGACTTGGACAATAGAGGGATTGTGGGAAATATTGCATATTTAAATCGTTGATCGAAGAAAAGTCATATCCTTTGCTAAGTCAAAACACTTTGTCAAGATAGGTCATTAGATATGACGTATACTTTAAATTGGATCTTCAAAATGCGTATTATCAGATACTGGTAAACGCAGATTTAATCTCACTTTCCATTCCTAAGATTGAGATCACATGACCTGATATGTAAATTCTTTAAATCAAGTTTGCAAGCTTGAAGTAATCACCAATTCTATTGTATTTAACCAGTCGTCGAACAACATAACAAAACTACCGCCAGTTGCAACGCACTGACGCGTTTCGACCTTCCATGATGATCATCAACAATTATAGCTCCATTAAAAAACATTCGTAATCACTCGAATTTTAAGAAGGAAATCAAGCCATTAAACGATGAAGATAAATCAATTGACTAATTAGTGGAGCACCGAATTTTACGCAAAATGATTCGGCCTATGTGGATAATCATTTATTATCACCGGTTTTTATCTAGATCAGAATGAATTTAAGGATCAGTAACTCAATATCATTTTGTGGAGAAGAGTTGGGTCAAAAAGTCTAGGTCGATTAGTTTGAGTCAGGAGGATAAAACCAAAATTTCAGAAGATTTTGAATATATTGAGTGAGACCACCACGTTAGCGATTGTGAGTCAAACTAAACGATTTCAAGTAGTAACAAAATTTTCAACGCTAGCAATGATTTCATGGCTACAGCAGCAAAATAAAGCCTTAAATAAATCAATCTTTTTTTATATCAACAGACTCTCGGACCATGGAAAATAGCATGGCACCTTCGAGAAAAGGTTTATAGCAGGATTTATATTGTTATTGGTTTTGTAACGTGATTAGATGGCCAACGCATAAAACAGTTTGAGATTAATAAACCGTTCGTAAGAATTTTTTTTAAACCCAATTTCGTAATTTACACTCGTGTGGTCAATTTGCAAATTGATCGGTTAACTAAGATTCCGCATACTATCGTTTACACTTCCGTGCAAGGAATGTTGTCCTTTATGCTTTCATTAGACACAATACCAAAGCAAGATGAGAGGTCACTAGAAGGCAATTATCGTTCAACATGTACATTAAGCCGTCAGTTAAAACAGGCAAATCACTTGGTAACTGAATTAACTAGCAAAACTGCTTATGCACGCCGCTAATTAGTGACAATTTGTTACTCCGTGAAACATCGTGTGTGTTACTCGTTAAGATAATTCAATAGCTACATCAGTTAGGACATCCATCCATTAAATCAGTGATTAAGCTTGTTGTGTCCACCTATGTTTGATGTTCCACGAATTTGTATGTCGTTAGTGTTTATTATTAACGTGTCGTCTAGACGAGCCTTAATTATGCCTAACTCGTCCGTTAAATTCTTCATTTGAGACGCCAGTGCCTGAATCAACGTTTCGACCCCATCAGAAGACATATTTAATTGTGCCATAAATGCTTTATTTTTACTCAATTATATATAGAATTTTGCACGCACAACAACAATCTATTTAATAAAACAAATTTACACATTAATTAATATATGTGCACATCAGCTCAACGTCTGCTTTCTCATTGTGCTGCCTGCTTACTTCTTATCCGGGCGCTTCTGCGAGGAATTTCTGTTGAAATAATGTCTGCCCTAGATAAGACCTTTTGCTCATTATTTGTCTTAAAGGTGGCTATTGCCACATCTTCCCCCCCTCAGGAATCGGCTTTCGCACTCTGCTTAAACGATCCAGTGCCACAGCTCGTGGTCCATCGGGCAGGCTAACAAAAACAGTATTGTGCTCGGCGTCCACCCTCTCCACGCGATACGGCCCATCATTGACAGCCTGCAGTGCCATGGGCTCGACCCTCGCTACCATGACATAATCGCCGACCTTCAGGCGAGTGCGTGTCGGTTGCCTTGCATAGCTTTGTCGCTGTGTTGCGCCTACATATTCAGTTAACTGTTTTAGTCGTTCCTGAATATCCGCTATGGTGCAGCGCTCATGGGACCCTTGGATTACAGGTTCACCTGGCAGTCTTATGTGTCCTCCATAGACCATGGTCGTTGGAGCAAAACCTGTCACTGTTGAGACTGTAAAGCGTATGGCCCGCTCAACCAAATGTAATTTGTCTCTCCACGTTCCCGGGCTTTCGTGGCACCAACATCGCAGTACCTCTTTCATCGTCCTATGTGCGCGCTCAGCTGTTGCATTGGTTTGCGGGTGATAAGTGGCTGTGCGGGAATGCTTTATGTCAAGGTCTTTGCACCACTGATTAAATTCTTTCGACTCAAACTGTGCGCCTTGATCGGTGACAATAACTTGTGGGGTACCGAATCGACTGAGCCATCGCTCTTCTAAGCACGTTATAATCTTTTCTGTTGTGATCTTCTTCAGTGGTACAAACTCGACCCATCGGGTAAACTTATCGACCATGGAAAACACATAGGACACGCCACCGCGAGCTACTGGCAGTGGACCTACCAGGTCGATATGCAGAAACTCGTTCCGTGCAGTAGCATTGAAAGCAATCGGAGTGACCTTTTCTCGTTTTTGTGGTTTACAACGTTGGCATGTAGTGCACTGTTGACAATAGCTACGAATTTCTTTGGACATACCAGGCCAATACAATCGTGATTGCAATGTCTCAATGAGCCGCCCAGCGCCGGGATGTCCCAATGTTTCATGCCAAAAGGCCATTAATTCTGTTCTTATAGATTCTGGCACAAACCATTGCACTGTTTGTCCTTCTTTCCGCACCAACAGGCCGTTCTGTAGACTCAACGTTTTATATGGTGCCAACACCACTGTGCCGTTTTTTAACTGATTGACTATTTCCTGACATGTAGCATCTCTTCCCTGTTCTTCAGAGACCTTTATAAGCGGCGAAACCCGAACAGCGGAAATTCTGCTGAGCGCATCGGCCGCCGCATTCTCGATTCCTGCTCTATGATGAATTGATATATCGTACTCTTCTAGTTCTTCAATGGCTCGATGTACTCGTTTCTTCTCAATACCTAGTGATCTCCAATGCACTAGCGCTTTGTGGTCGGTAAAGACGTCCACGTGTCCCCCTATGACAAAATATCTAAACTTCCGTAGCGCCCATTGTACGGCAAGTAATTCTTTTTCTGTGACTGTATAGTTCTGTTCCGCCTTAGTGAGTGTGCGACTTATATATTGCGCAGGACGTCCGTCAGCTTGTAACACCGCTCCTATACCAATATCTGACGCGTCTGTAACAATTGACATATTACCTACCGGGAAAGTCAAAATAGTTGCCTCTATTAATTTCTGCTTGCATAGTACAAACGCTTGTTGAGCCTCCTCCGTCCAACGAAATGGTATCTTGGCACTAGTTAACTGAGATAAGGGCTGTTGTGTAACCGCCATCCCTGCGAGGTATGGTCTATAGAAATTCACCATACCAATAAACCGGCGCAATTGTTTTCTAGTAGTAGGCACCGGATAATCCCTGATAGGTTGTACATTCGAATCTAACGGCATGCATCCGTCCGCTGAGACTAAGTGCCCCAAGAACCGCACTTCTTGACCTATCTGTACCTTTTCTGGATTAAAATGTAATCGCCATTCTACAGCTTTGGCCAACATCTTCTGCAGCCTCACACGTAATTCGTGTTCAGTAGTGGCCCATATAATAACATCGTCTACGTAAGCTGTTGTACACGTTAAGTCAGACACGAACGAGTCCATCATTCTTTGGAACACTTTCGGAGCGTTTTTAAGGCCAAATGGTACCCGGGTGAATTGGAAATGACCTTGGGGTACTTGTACCGCTAACTTCCATCGGTCTTCGGGCCGCACGCCTATTTGCCAAAATCCCTGTTTAAGATCAAGCACGGCAAACCATTTGCCTCCCGCCAGCTGTAAGAACAGATCACGCAGAGCCGGCATGGGATACGGGTCCGGTTTAGTTACTGAGTTCAATTGCCTAAAATCAGCCGCTGGTCGGAGCGAACCATCCTTTTTCGTAACATAAACCATTGGAGCACGAAAAACAGATGTTGACGGTTCAAGAACGCCGGCTTCTATCATTTCTTGGGTTGCTCGAGTCGCTGCTTCTAATTTCTTGGGAGGGGCACCATATACTTTTGGTGGTTCGTAACCATCATTTAGTTCTAACCATAACTTAAACTGGTCGACCGTCGGCCCTGGACGCTCGCTACAATCAGGCAGTTGGAATATACTGTTATATTGGTTTTGAAGATTCTTCCACCACTCAGGCAAACAACTGGTCTCCTCTTGAATCTTATGGTTACCTATAGACTTTATTGATCTTATTCCTTCCGGCCGCGATAGGTATACACGTTTATTTTGACAGTCTATCGTCTTAACCCATTTTCTAATGAAATCAAGTCCCAATAAGGGCGTCTGCGTATTCGAAACAACAAAAGACATATGATAGACCTTTTCATTTATTAACAACTTTGTGTCCCACTCGCCCACAGCCACCATCGATGCGCCCGATGCCTGACATAAACTTGCTTTCGTAGGTTTTATATTGTTCAATGGCCAAGTCAATGGTAGTACCGACACATCCGCTCCAGTATCCAATTGCATTATTACTGGCTGTCCGTTGAAGAGTTCTAAAAATTTAACTTTAATGAAAATTCTTACATTTGGCAGTGTTTCCCACACTTCCTTTTCTTCACAAGCCATCTGGTTCGGACCACTTTTTGGTTTGTTCTGCTGGTCTTCCTTCGATCTACCCGTCGGAGCCACCAAAGGATTAATTTTTGTGCCTTGTTCTCTGCCTCCATTATTTGTGAGATTGTTCACCCTGTTACCCCACTGCACTGGTCGTTCTCTAGGGGCAGTACATGGGTTTTGTTGCCGCTTATACGCCGTATTCGTCGGAGCCGGAGTCCTTATATACTGACTTTGTTTCCAAGCCACTGGCTGTTGCCTTCTGTCGCGGAACTGCTTATTATGACGCGAAGAATTCCAATACGGTATGTCGCTCCTCTCAGATGTTGTAACTGTACCCATGCGTGGAGATGCCGCTGCCATCTTATTTGTCATTATGGCTGAGCTTTGAAGAGCCTGAAGTCTCTCTTCAAGGCCTCCTGGGCTGCTGGATATTTCTCCGTATCTAGTAGGATCCAGCAGCATGAACATGATGGCATCATGTGGTTGCAAGCCTGGTAAAGACTCGGTAAGCTTCGAGAACCACCGCTTGATACGTGCCATGGTATCTATGGGCATCTCACCCTTTAATGGTGTCAGGCTGTATAATTCTGAGAACACTTCTTGAGGCCTGGCCCGGAAATGATCCAATACGCGTCTTTTGTATTCTTCATATGCTAGGTCAACTGGTAATTCCAATTGGACAGCTACTGTCCGGTCCACTAATTCCTGTACAGCTACACGCACAATAGGTGCTTCCAATGTAAATTCTTGCGCTCGCACTGATGCTTCAAATTTTTCGAACCACAACTGTGGTCTTTCCACATCTAGTGGTGCTAACATCGGCTTAAACTCTGATGACGGTCTGACATAACTCGTCGATTCGGCTGAAAACGCTAGCATATTAATTCCTGATTCCTCTTCGCCGGGGTCGCCATTGTTGTGTCCACCTATGTTTGATGTTCCACGAATTTGTATTTCGTTAGTGTTTATTATTAACGTGTCGTCTAGACGAGCCTTAATTATGCCTAACTCGTCGGTTAAATTCTTCATTTGAGACGCCAGTGCCTGAATCAACGTTTCGACCCCATCAGAAGACATATTTAATTGTGCCATAAATGCTTTATTTTACTCAATTATATATAGAATTTTGCACGCACAACAACAATCTATTTAATAAAACAAATTTACACATTAATTAATATATGTGCACATCAGCTCAACGTCTGCTTTCTCATTGTGCTGCCTGCTTACTTCTTATCCGGGCGCTTCTGCGAGGAATTTCTGTTGAAATAATGTCTGCCCTAGATAAGACCTTTTGCTCATTATTTGTCTTAAAGGTGGCTATTGCCACAAAGCTCATCAACGAAAGATAATTGTGCACGGGTAAGGGAATGCGTGAATTGTCAAACATGCAAGGTTTCACGTATACCACAACAGTTTGTAAAACCAAAGAAGTAACTGAGGGTCAAGCTATGCATGCGTAAACGGGCATTGTTATGATGCAATAAAGTGGTGGTGATGTGTGCTAACTCACGCTGGTATTTAATTTTAGTCACGTTAAAAAAGTAGCAATCCTTCAAAAAATTACCACAAAGGAACTTTGCTTCATATTCATACATAGTTTGATGGCGCGGTATGGTGTTCCACTAAATTTCAACAGTGATTGCAGTAACCCATTGGTGTTTGAATCTTGTACAAATTTACCAACTTCCATGAGAAAAACTTAATGGTGGAAAAGCGATATGTGGTATCGTGGGCAACGCTGAGATGTAGGATTGTTGGCGATGCAGACTCCGTGTAGGGCATGGTTAGATACATCCTTAACTAAATACATGCTTGAGTTTAATATTGCCAGGTGATCATTTCTGGAAATTTCAATCTGATATTATTTGGTGTCTAGTCCTGTGGTTTAGTTTAAGAGTGCGAACATTAAGAAAACTTGGGCAGCATTAAGCATTGGCATTTATATTGAATAATTTAAAAATTGAAATATGCTGATTATCGATAAATAGATTTGAGTATCTTAAACGTATTACAGAACTATGAACACAATCCTTATCCACGTGTTACTAGTTTCCAACCCCTGATACCACTTTCATTTCTCAAGCCTGAAAATAGGAAATCAATATTATCCTTACCTTATAAGGTTAAGCTCTTTTACTGTGTGGACTGTTATAAGCAACCCACCGTATGTAACATGCTAAAAGACGTTCATTACAACCAATACCAAACCGTGAATCAATATTGCCTTTTTGTTGTATCAGCATATGCTTCTATCGAATACAGCACAGACGAAACCAAAGACATGTGTTTCTAAGATCTAAATTCTCTAACAAGTAAGGTTAAAAGTTAAAACTTATTATGGGCTATGGGTGACATTAATGTTGGAGATGAGCGATTTCGTGGCGCATACGTCTTTTCGGTAGCAGGTTTAATTTAAGTTTAATGCGCAACGATAATCGTAAATGACTGTTATGTAGCTGCACAGGTCGTAGATTATACTTAAGCAGCACAAACTTCTGGCGCAGTGAAAGACATTGAGCTGCATGGTGTTCTGCAGCTCTCAGACAAATGTGAACTCAAACAGATAATGTGGGAACTAATTATAAATGGTGGTATTGCATAGAGGACTGTTGTTCATTTTGGAACACCTATGTCGACTCAGACCACCCACTCACAGGTTGTAGTTTTGCACTCATATTTGTCAGAAAGTTAAATAAGAATAGGCCAAAATTATTTGTAGGCAAACTTGAACTGCCGTCTTTCCAACAAAAATATGAAGAGGTTCTAAAAGCTAAATGAACTTATGAACTATGGACGATGTTAATATTCGCTATGCACAGTGCAGGGACCTCTGGATGAGGCATTGTGAGTTCCCGTAGATTGAGTGATTGTGTATCTAAATCTGTAGAGATTTTCAAAACTAAGTGCCAAAATCCTACTGTGTAGACTTGTAGGAATATTTGTAGAGCTATTGAACGAAAAATTAGGTAGAGTAGTCCAGAAAATCTACAATGTTGGAATAAGCGTTAGCGCCAGGTATTATTCAATGTCTGCTTCAACTTATTTACGTAACAAGTCTGAGAAAATTGGCAGTTGACACAATAACAAATGTTAGTATTAATAATCTTAGAACACATTAAATGCGTCATCTTGAGCAGGGGCTGAACACTTCAAAGAACTATTTCTGGGTATCTGTATAAGTCACGATCATTGAAAGTATGCCCGTACCAACAATATTGAAAGCCAATTTTGAGCAACTGTCTTAAACTTCGCAAAACTGCCATTCCTAGTGATCTAATACTGAATTTCGTTAATTATGGCGGCAAAATAATTTGTAGGATTTTGACTAATCTTTTTCGTACTATGTGGAATAAGAAAACCGTGCCAGGTGCTCCGGCGCGTTCCAACATTCCTGCTGAAGTTAGGACCCACAATGAACCACCAACAACGTAACTACGGTGAATAGTATCGTAGAGGCCGTTCCTTCGCAATCCGTAACGCTGCTCTTTGATTCAAAGTCTGCTTTATCGGAGTCCTTGTATATGTCTTAAGACTAGTGCAAATGGAATTTTCGACATCTATCTCCCAATCCCTTGTCAGTATCCCCATCTAAATGAATATTAGTTAATTTGTCTATATCCTCATACTTCAGGGTAGCATACCGAGTTTAGCAAAATAATCAAGTTTTATAATAATTAACTTAAATACAGCGATTGATTGACACCCATGTATTCGGCTGGCTATCCGCAAAATATCTGGTATGTAAAATTCCACCGAAGTAATAATTAAACCAAATATCTATTTTTCTTATCCTAAACGTTGGCACAAGATTAAATATAAACTTCACACAACGAGCTAGCTCGAAATTAACAAACAAGTTTCGGTACCGAATATAAAATTCTTCAAAACCATGCGAACAAACCAAAACGGAAACATACACGCTAGCGAAACGTAGTCCTATAGAGTCGAAGCTTTTAGACGTTCATCGGCATTTGACCGCTGTTTTCATAGAAGCGTAGTACATATAGGTTTCCTAAAACGAATATAAATAACGCTGAAATCCGTAGATGTATTTTCAGATTGGCCAACAAATAAAACTCTCTTAACTGCACAGTTTCGATCACGTTTTACGTTCGTCTTCAATTCAATTGCCCTGTGATGAATTATTGTCTCAGCCAGCGACAAATTGGCGCAAGGTAGAAGGTGCACAGATTTTGACATGGCAGAAACAACTAAATTCAACCACAATGGAATTGAGTAGGATTGGATCAGCTTTTGTATTATAGTTCTTGGTTCGAATTCCCACGAGATATGGCGTTGAATCGAGTTTATTGGCGATATTTTTTACAGATTTCTAGCAATCATATTTTCAGCTCTTTTTTTACCAGACATGCTTTAACACATAAAACCATACATGTCAGATTCCTACACCAAAGTGTGCATAAATAAAATCAACTATTTTTAATAATAATTAATTTTATGATGTTATTGCTTAGAGTTAATTTCCAGTAAATTATTAATAAATCCAATTGCATATTCTATTAATAACTGTTCTCAAATGTATTTACTATTTTTGCTATAATTATATATAAACAATTTCTGCTTATATTCTTAATTCACTTATGTTAAATTGCTCCAACTTCAGCCATCTAATATTAATCACTTTACAAGGATCTTCTTAAAGTTTATGATTTGTTTTTTTATCTTATGCACAAAATAATTGATTAAATGATTTTTTAAATTTGCTAATTTGAGGGCCCAGTAATTCAGAAAAGATATTTACTGGCAATCATAATTTTAACTGTATTAAGTTAAGATATTTTTTAATTCAAAAATTATTTTTCAATTTCAGTTTAACCCAATATGACAGTCACCTACTGTTAAAATCAGTTTTGTTTGCTAAGATTATACGGATTCACTTTTGGTGGCATAACACATTTTCTTATAACTTTGACATAGCTTAAATTAAATGCTGCTGGTATTCAAATGTATAAATTTCGACATCAAAATATTTTTATTCTATTCATATACGTAATTTTGCGTGCATATAATATTCGCTAGGGTTGAACGCCATCTAGTAAATTTTCGGTAGCTTTAGTTAAAAATTATTATTAAATCTGCTTTTGTTCACTATAAATTAATCTTTTAAAATATCTTAAGGAATATGTTAAAACATTAAATCACTCAATAATCATGTTTTAAATTTAGGTTGACCATTTATTTGTATGTTTGTTTTAAACCAAGAAATAAGTTGTGTGCGGAAGCATAACTTTGTAGACTTGCTTTATAATAAAGTTTGAATTCAATACAAACTTTATTTTTAATTTAAATCACTTTATCTTTATAAGCTTTCGGAGTCTGAATGTTTTTGTTAATGAATTTAGTTCTACAATTCAATGAGTTGATCAATATGTGATCTTTACTGAAGGTACACAAACAATACTAAATTGAGTACAACATTATCATGGATACCAACTCATTGAAGTACACTTTTCATTATTGAAAAAACATCGACTTGGCTATTTGATGCTCCATTTTAAAGTAAATGTCAATTTAGTTTAACGTAATTATCTGAGCAAAGCACTACACATCATTTTCAGTTATATACAAACCAGTGTAACTCGGTCAGTCTTTTTTCTTATAGTTGGAGCTCATATGGCATCCATTTAGACCAAAATATACAACTAATCATCCACAATCTGTTATTATTAAACAGACTCCACACTACATGGGGAAGTGGTTTGGATGAGTGTTAATAAAATTTAATTTAATCCCGATTGAAAGCTTGATATAAACACAAATCCCATTATACTGGGATTGCCAATGTGGAATTAACTTGAGATGTAATCCTATTAACAAGCGCGTTTCGTGCTGATTGGCTTATTATCAGTAGGAGCCGTCCCCATGCTCAAAACTCACTCTATATTTGGTGAAACGTATGGACTTCAAAATCTCTTTAACGTATACATAATTGAGCGGACTATGCAAAGACTCCTCAATCGGTCTCTCGTGGTATGACTTAAAATCCTACACATTCACCATACACTGTATTTATCAGAGCATAAAATTGAACTTGTTTGGCAAGATTGTTTGCAAACCTGCCGAGAGCAACCAAGATCCTCTGCTAATTTGCAATCCCTGGTCCTTTCACAGACAATTTTTATACTTTCCAATTTGTAGATACTTTATTCCACTTTAAGCTCCGCTGTAACAAGAAACTTATCATATATTTATTTATATTTTATTTGCAAGTTTAAACAGTTTAATGTAATTATTTTTACTTTTAAAATACTGCGAGATTTTGAATCGTACTGAACCGGAAATATTCGGCATGCTTACGTTCGACCATCCATGCTCATTATAATATTTAAATATATGTATTCGTGTACATCACTCCTAAATAGCTGTAGATACATTAATTGCATATTCATTATACGTTTCATTGAAATCTAATTTTAGTGGTATTATATCATGTATAATTTGTTGAGGACCAATATTTATTCCATACATTATTAGAACATCAATTAATATCTCCATGAATATTTAAAATTTATATTCTCTCAATCACCACATTTTTGTATATTTTAACTGGAACTTTAAAAACGAACGCTTACTTATATGTCAACTGACCAAAAGCAATATATGTTAACTTGAATAGAACTACTTCCAATAGTTTCCGAAAGTGAGTGTAGAAAGATATTTAGTTAAGCAAATGACTAATTAATCCTCTTAAATAGATGATTCTGATTACGATTTGCTGGGAGATATATTTTGTTACATATAACTCGGGATAAATTAAAGATAAACCGGAATATTTTGGTATTGATTTTACCAGATAATTGAAGCTTACAATCATAAATCATTACGCTTAACAAAGATTTATTTATAAGACTTTGTAGAACAGAAAATTAGCACTATATCTCCTTAGCGTTGTGCAATACTTGCTATTAAAATACAAATAAGAGCTGATCACAGCGTACTCTTTCAAATTCAGAATTTCTAAAGATAATTGAGTGTGTGCTCTAAGATAGCATAAAAATTGCTATCTGTAAATCGTATACTGTGGATCAACTAGGCTTAATGAAGGGAATGCCCACGTCGGCGGACGTTTTATTTACCTGGAAACGTGTAATTTAATGTGATCAGAATATGCAAAATCGTTTATTTATTAAAATCAAGGTTATGAACTAGATGTAAACACAAATTTCATTTTATATATATATATATATATATATATATATATATATATATATATATATATATATATATACATTTGACAGTATAAACTAAGCATTGTATTATGTAGAAAAGGCAATTCATCGAGTAAACTGGTTTCAAGTAATGTCTAGAGTTTTACGGCGGACAGGGTTCGAACCTGTGTACGTCTCCTTCCGAGTCCGTCTAACGACTGAGCCACTGCCGATTGATACACACAATTGGAAGGTTGCTTAAAATGACAAAATTCAAAGCAGACTTGCCAATGTTTGAGCTATGTCCGCTTAAATAATCTGGAAAACACTTGGAGAGTTCCTAATAAGTATTAAACTGGTCTACTGGATAAATTGCCTATTTGAAATTATGCTACTCTTAGTAAATACTGTTAAATGTGTGTATATATATACTGCGATTGGTGCATATACCAAATTCGCATCCTTGATATAAATAATTGTTTTTACCACCCACGCAACCAATGATCGAATAAGTTTAGGATTGTGTTTTGGCTGTTGTAGACATAAAGAAGGCATTTGAATCTCCTAAATTGGAAACTTTTTATAGTTTAATGGTTTTTGGAACATGAATCCGAGTTTAGTTATGTTACCTCTGGTTTGTCATACTAATCGCATTTTGTTAATTTAAGCCCATGATTTATTTCTGGACCAGCTTAACATAAAAAGGGACCTTCCCCAAAAAGTTTGCATGAACCAATTGATTTTTATAATAAATTTTATTTTAATATATAACTCATTTTTATTGTTTATGTATGCAGATTTTCTGATGAACTGAAAATTATATTTAAAATATATCTGATATTACTTAATTTTCTGCTTAGTAAGATTTCATTTAATTTACATTCTATTTGACAAATTACAATATTTTACATTACAAGCAACAATAGTTTAACACAGAAAAATTATTTTAATACAGAACACATGTCATATATCTATGTTAATATGATTCTAATTATGGAGATAATTCTGCCACTTTTATTCTCGACAATGTACAGGTTTTTCTATTGTTCAGCAGAAGAAATTATCGCCAGAAACTCATTCCATGACCATTATGAAAACTGCTATGAAAAATTGAAGTTTGATTAGAAAAAAAATCACATCTAAATAAATTCATTTTGGATATGCTTTGTGCGTATCAGATCAGGCTTGGATTATGCCATAAAGTCGTGGAATACGATCTGAAATATCCTTTTGTAGTCTGTATGTACAAGAACACCTAGACATAGAACTCGCCATCGAGTTAAATTGTTGCTAAATTGTGGATCAATTATATTTTATTTGTTTAACAAATATCTAATAAATAAATTAAATATTAGATGTAATTACAGTATGGATTTCAAAATTCTACATAATAGACATTTTGCATGTCCATCGAGTATTTTGATTGTGTTAGAATAATAAAGTACGAATACCGCAATGATTTCTGTTGTCTTGAAGAATTTTAGGATGTGGTTACTTAAACGAACTTAGTTTGGTGGTATTTATGTTAGCCCATAATAATTATTGTCATACGGAATTGTTTGACAGTCTATTTAAACAAGCTCGGTTTTCAGATTTCATATCTAATTCTTTAAAATATATTTGTAACTCTGTCGCGTATCATCTTCTATTATGAAAACTGAGTAGCAGAGGTGTTAGATAAAATAGAAGAACTCCACAACCAAGTTGAAGAAATTAAACTCCGGTAAAGAAGGTGGATTGAAATAAGGAGTCTGCTGAAGGATGGCGAAATGAGAATTTGAGGTTCAACATATATCGTTGAAAAATGACAAAGTGCTGGGTTATGTTGATTCTACAGTGAGTAAAATTGCCTTTACAATATTGAGTCAGAAACGTGTGCAATCGAGATGGAAGCGGAAATACTCTACTAAGGTAAAATAATTAGAAACATTTATATAGGTTAGAATACCGTAAATCCGTTTGGCAAATTTAGGCCGCTGAAACGAGCAATGTGACCACACAGAGTGTATTTATTCCAGGTGAAATTGAATGGCAAATGGGTGTTGTGCCTAAAATGATCACGGCTAAATTAATGCCAACAAGTCTAATAACTAGTTCTTCCTTGGAATCTTCAATAAAATAAGGAGAGGACAATTTCTCGTTCGTTATTTCAAATTTAGTTTAAACATGAAGAAATATAAACAACCGATGTATAGACTTATTAGTTGGCAGAGAGGCTAATTACACGATCTTCCTTGTAATCGTTTTTTAAAACAAGGATGCTGCACAGCCACGTTTGTTTGTATTTGCGTACATCTTTGGGAAGCTAACTACCCGTTCTTTTCTATTGTATACTCATTTAAAACGTGGAAGTAACACAACAATAAAGGTTTGTTTTCTATGTATTTAGAGAAATTTAATGTGTGTACATCACGAATCTAATTTAACTTGAGCTATGAGAAACACGTGTGCTATGAATCATCTAGACTGATTACTAGTAACTCAAGAGATATGCATTACCCACTGGAAACCAACTGACAGCTGAAATATCTCAAGTGGAAGCGTAAACCATAGACGATATCTACCTACACTCTACGGGATATCGTCATTATTTTCCGAGGAGAGAGAAGGTTTATAATTTCAGCTAGTCAGCAATGATCATCGATTTTAATTATTCCTCCATTATCAATATTTAAATTTATTTATTTATTATTTAATAAATAATATATTAAGGATAATTATAGTATGGATATTAAGCTTATACATAATAAAATTATGTGCGTGTCTACTGAACCGTCCAATAGGAAATAAACTTTCGTTGGTTAACGATAAAATTTTCTTGAGGAAATATACAATATGAGTGTTTAAACGGAAAGGGTTTTTGGATAAATGTTTTAGACGATGCGATTTATTGTCTTGAACATTTGCATAGCGTGGTCTGTTTAAACGCAAACGGTTTTAGATGCTTACTTTAGCCAATGGAAAGTAATGCCTTGAAGAATTGTAAAACGTGGGTTATGTGAAGGGACCGGGCTTTTTGATATAAAACGAAATCCTTAATAAAGTTTTGTAATTCAACTGCGTTTTATCTTATATTAGGAGCTATCAGATAGCAGAAGCAATGGATAAATTGTATGGAATCCACAGTGAAATGAATGAAATGAAATTCTAGTATAAACGTCAGTATGTAAACATGAGTCGGTTAAAATATGACGAAGGGAAATTTATTAAATATTACAAAATATTAACGAAATGCAAATACAAATAGGAGCAAACCTTCCATTAGTGATAGAGGAGGCATATTATGCTGGTTTTATATCAATTGGCGTATTATTAGTGACGTTTCACATAATAAGCAAAACAACTAGAATTAAATTAAATTTATTTTTCAATATTAATAGCATTAATATTAAGACGTTATAAAAATGATTTTAAAAACTACATTTTTATTTTTTTAAATAATTAGATAGTAATAAAACCAAACACTGCTCAACATTTTTATTTAAGCTGCAAGCGAAGTGCTGTCACAGTGATGCATTTTGTGGAGGATGTTGAATCCTCCGCCTTATATAAAATGACCTTGAATGATAAATTTAAACCACCATAGCTGATTGTAACAACTTTATTTAAAAAGAATTTTTTCTTTTTATTTTCCAGAACATTCTTTGTTTAAAGACTTGATTTTTAAAATTGTGCGCTATTTTCAGTTTTTGAGTATCTCGCTTCAAACCTGGTATTGAACATTCGTCTGCTGCATTTTAACATTTCTTTCCATAATAAACGATTACAACATTATAAAATAAACTCTTCCAATCCTTGCCTTGTGTTCTGATATAATATAGCACTGAGGAGGAGCCTTGGAACAGGTATAATTGTTTTATTTGTGGGTCACGTACACATCAAAACAGATTATTGCTGGCATAGCAGCTGTCCGACTCTCACCTTCCGATTGCCATTGTAAGTGTCAATTTAATTATTAAAACTTTTTATCATGAGTACCGATATTAAGTATGAGGACACATGCAAGTTAGTGCAGGACATAGCGGACTTGAATTTAAATGACAAAAGCAATAATATAAGCATATCAGACTCTACTGTGAATTTTAGGACTTCCAGCGATCTGGCTTCTATGGGGCTTACAGACACGAATAGGTTAGGGGCCTCAACAAAATTTGGCGACCGCGCCAGTCCAAGAATTTTAAGTCTACCGCAGTACAAATCAGAAAAACATTCAAGTTGGGTAGGAGATGTCCAAATGATATTTAGTGCTTATAATATTGTAAATCCAATGGAGAAATTTGTTGCAGCATGGATGGCATTGCCTGAAAATTTCCGAAATGCCTTGGAAAATTTCAGAGACAGAACTGTGGAAGAAAAACCGTACAATGCATTTGAGTTATTAATGGCTGAAATTCAACAGAGATATCAGCCTGGAAGTTCGGCGCAAATGTGCGAATTATTACGCTTAGAAAAAATGGGGCGTCAACTACCGTTCGAGTTTTACGAACGCCTTTGCACAAAAGCTTCCAGGTTGAATATATCCAGAGATGTGGTAAACTCTATTTTTATAGCTGAGCTACCATCTAGGCTTAGAACCACATTGGAAGAATTTGACACTATTAACATTGATTGGCCAACAAAACTCAGAGGGTTAGACGGTGTGTTTAAACAGCAGGAACCAAAAGTACATGCTGTAATAGCAGATTCTGTCATGGTGCAGCCAGTCAGGGCAGATGCCGAAAACAACCTGACTATACAAGAAACCTTGCGTTATTTATGTAGAGAAGTTGTTAGTTTACGTCTAGATATTTCGCAACTTAAAGTGTCAGGATAGATGTACTAGACGTCGAGGGAGTCACTCGCGTCAACGCTTCGAAGGGCCACGCGGATGGTGTAAGGCACATTGCGAATACGGACGAAGTGCAAAATGCCAAGGTGAGAATTGTATATACCCGCGATTAGGTGGACTTAGATGAAAAGGAAGCACTAAACCGGTAGAAAGAAATCCATTACCGGGAAAAGGATAAAACCCCCGCTAGTAGGAGCCGTAGAGGGGTTCCATTGCAAAGACTCCTAGATATGCCATTAAAAGGCATACTTAAAGCAAAGATTAAAAATGCGACAGGATCAGTTAGAACCGATACAGAAGGCAAGAATGTCCGATTCTTACTAAGCGGAGATCTGGAAAACATTGCCAGAATATCCAGCAACAAATTCATTATTAAAGATGAATTATCTGAATTAGAATTTCTCATCGATACGGGTGCTGAGTTAAGCATAGTTAGTTCAGACGTGGTGGAAGCAGATTGCCCCACATTTGATTATCAACTATGGGCCGCTAACGGTAGTCCGACAGGAGTCAAAAGGATGAAAGAAATGTCCGTAGCGTTAGGACAGAAATCCTACTTTAGATGGAATTTTCTTGTAGCCGATGTCAAGGACCATATCATTGGCATGGATTTCTTGACACATTTCAGGCTGACATTAGACCGCAAATCTAGGATTATCGCAGTAGGCGAAGGTGTGTCAACACCTACTGAGTCTAACACGTCGACAGTTAGAACAGTTCTTTTACCAATTCCAACAGTCGACATGACTTTGCTGATAATTGAGAAGCACCTAGCAGTGTTTCAACCTTTCAGTGCCAAAAGGATAGGTTTGAAGAAAGGAGTAGAACACCAAATAGAACAGGTGGCTCCGTTGCCTTGTTCACCAAATGCTAAACCATTGGCACAACACAGGCAACAGGTTGCTTTGTCAAAATTTCACCAATTGCTTGAAGAGGGGATTTGTAGAAGGTCAAATTCCAATTTTGCTTCCCCAATAGTGGTAGTTCCCAAACCTGAACCGGGTAAATGGAGGGTTTGTGGGAATTATCGGCTATTAAACTCAGTGACGAAGGGTGATTCTTATCCCCTCCCTAACCAGAGTACTTTACTCCGAAATATAAGGTTTATTCAAATTTAGATCTCTAGAAAGCGTACTATCAGGTACCAATGGAAGAAAGTTCGATACCACTCACCGCAGTCAGATTTCCTGGAGGGGGATCGCATGAATTTCTTCGAATGCCTTTTGGTTTGAAAAACGCCAGTCAGACATTCCAGCGTTTGGCTGAAGAAATCCTTCAGAATTGTCCATTTGCGAGAGTATATATAGACGACATAATTATTTTTAGTCGCTCACGAAATGAACATCGCACGCATTTGGAAACGGTTTTGACCAGGCTGGAACAATATGGATTAGTGGTCAAACCTAATAAGAGTAATATCGGTTGCTCTTCAGTTAAATACCTTGGTCATATACTTTCCAAAGACGGAATTAAACCTTTGGAAGATTAGATCCATCTATAAAGGACGTAACGGAACCCCGAACCGTACGCCAGTTGCGAAGGTTCTTGGGTATGATCAGCTATTATCGTCGATTCATTCCAGGTCTAGCCGGAATTCATGGATCGTTAACAAGCCATCTCACTCGTGAAAAGAGCACGATCAAGAAGTCTTGGCCTATAAACTTGAGTCAAGAAGACTGAGAAAATTTCCAAAAGGCCAAGGACATGTTAAGTGACGTAACCACATTAGCACCTGTAGATTGGGAAAACCTTTCGAACTAATCACAGATGCCTCAGATGTTGCATTAGGGGCAGTGCTACAGCAAAGAGATCAGGACGTAGTAAGACCGATTGGGTTTTATAGCCGTAAGCTTAATGATCAAGGAAACCGTTATGATACGTTTGGTAAAGAGCTTCTAGCAGTGTATGCAGCAGTGATACACTTCGAGCATTACTTAGATGGTCACAAGCTTAAGTTATTGACCGATCATATGCCATTGATTAGCATACTTGGTAAGACAGCTAGGCTTAATTACTCTCGTAGAGTAAATTCCCAAATAACACGGTTAGCCGAGTTCGATTTCACTGTGTCTCATATTGCTGGTAAGGAGAATGTGGTGGCCGATGCACTTAGCCGACCAAATGAAGCTGATGTCGAGCTGATATTTCAAGGTCCATTAAAGAGTTTAGATGAATCAATGAACGATTTCGTTAGTCAAATTGAGGAAGCGCAAGGATCGGATCCCTTTACATTAGTATTATCTAAAAGACCGGGATATGTTCGTAAGCTCATAAGTGGCAAGTGGTTGTTATGCGAAACATCTAGAAGTCAACCACGACCATATGTGCCATTGGAGTTACGGGCCAAGATTATCCAAGTGTTGCATGACATGGGTATTCCATCCATTAAAGCCACCATTCGATTGATCAACGACAGATATGTATGGCCTCACATGTCTAAAGACATTCGGGTATGGGTAAGAGCCTGTGCCAAGTGTCAAACGTGTAAGGTGTGGAGACATACCAGAACCGAGATAAAGAACATTGGAATACCAAATGAACGGTTCAGACACGTACACATAGACATTGTTGAGATGCCTGAAGTAAACGGAAACAAATACTTGCTGACTATGGTAGATAGATTTAGTCGTCAATTTGAAGTGGTGATTTTAAAAGACATGACAGCACAAGAAGTTTTGTTCGCGTTTCTACATAATTGGATATCGCGTTATGGTGTTCCGGAAAAGGTCACTAGTGATCGCGGTAGTCAATTTATGTCAGAGCTTTTCGTAAGATCTCTCAACGTCATGGGAATCACTATAATTCATACTAGCGCGTATAACCCACGAGCAAATGGGATGGTAGAAAGGTTACATCGTGAACTGAAAGCTGCATTAAGGTGTACTAGTGGAACAAGCTGGATACACGATCTTTCTATAGTACTACTCGCCATGCGTAACAGATATAGGGCACAATTAGGTACTTCCATAGCAGAATTGGTTTATGGAGAACCATTAAGTTTGCCTGGAGATCTTCGAATAGAAACTCCAAGTAGTCTTGATTGGGCTTCTAGTTATGTAGATTGGTTTGTAGGAGCACTTAGAGACAAGATGTGTCGTTTGGCCCCAACCAAGACTAGAAAACCTAAAACTAAATGCTATGTGTCCTCCGATTTAAAATCGGCTTTGCATGTATATATAACTAATGAGAATAGTAAGAACTGCCTAACACCATTTTACAAAGGACCTTACAAGGTCAAGAAGATGACTGACAAGAATGTCATGATAGAAATAAATGGCATTGAGGATTGTGTTACGTTGGATCGCTGTATTCCCCAGTTTATCTGGATTGACGGTGTGTCCGAATTTAAAGATGCGTCGAATGACCGTTCCATGGGCGAATCTGAGGTGTGCAATCCCATCTTGCAGACACATAATGAAATGTAGTACTCGGAAAAACCGTTGTCTAACATATCAAAATCTTATTCTACTGAATCACAGCATGAAAACTGTTTGTCAATACCAGATGATATTGAAGAACCAGCGAATGTTATATCGGGCGAGATGACGACGTCAGGGGCGCCAGTATGCACAAAACGTTCTGGAAGAGTACATCGTCAGCCGAAGAACGATGATTACATCTACTATTAGTCGTTCCTCTCTTTTGTTGAGAAGGTGGTGTATGTGGAGGATGTTGAATCCTCCGCCTTATATAAAATGACCTTGAATGATAAATTTAAACCACCATAGCTGATTGTAAAAAATTTATTTAAAAAGAATTTTTTCTTTTTATTTTCCAGAACATTCTTTGTTTAAATACTTGATTTTTAAAATTGTGCGCTATTTTCCAGTTTTTGAGTATCTCGCTTCAAACCTGGTATTGAAATTTCGTCTGCTGCATTTTAACATTTCTTTCCATAATAAACGATGACAACATTATACTATAAACATCTTTCAATCCTTGCCTTGTGTTCTGATATTATGTAGCACTGAGGAGGAGCCTTGGAACTGGTATAATTGTTTTATTTGTAGGTCACGTACACATCAAAACAGGTTATTGCTGGCATAGCAGCTGTCCAACTCTCACCTTCCGATTGCCATTGTAAGTGTCAATTTAATTATTAAAACTTTTGATCATGGATACCGATATTAAGTATGAGGACACATGCAAGTTAGTGCAGGACATAGCGGACTTGAATTTAAATGACACTAGCAATAATATAAGCATATCAGATTCTAATGTGAATTTTAGGACTCCAGCGAACTGGCATCTATGGGGCTTACAGACACGGATAGGTTAGGGGCCTCAACAAAATTTGGCGACCGCGCCAGTCCAAAAATATTAAGTCTACCACAGTATAAGTCAGAAAACATTCAAGTTGGGTAGGAGATGCCCAAATGATATTTAGTGCTTACAATATCGTGAAGCCTATGGAAAAATTTGTTGCAACATGGATGGCATTGCCTGAAAATTTCCGAAATGCTTTGGAAAATTTCAGAGACAGAACTGTAGAAGAAAAGCCGTATAATGCATTTGAGTTATTAATGGCAGAAATTCAACAGAGATATCAACCTGGAAGATCAGCGCAAATGTGCGAATTATTACGCTTAGAAAAAATGGGGCGTCAACTACCGTCCGACTTTTATGAACGCCTTTGCACAAAAGCTTCCAGGTTGAATATATCTAGAGATGTAGTCAACTCCATTTTTACAGCTGAGCTACCAATTAGGCTCAGAACAACAATGGAAGTATTTGACACAATGAACATAGATTGGCCAACAAAACTCAGAGGGTTAGACGGCGTGTATAAACAGCAAGAACCACAAGTACATGCTGTAATGGCAGATTCTGTAACGATGCAGCCAGTCAGGGCAGATACCGAAAACCACCTGGCTATACAAGAAACTTTGCGTTCCTTATGTAGAGAAGTTGCTAGCTTGCGTAGTGATATTGCACAACTTCAGAGTCAGGATAGGTATAATAGACGTCGAAGGAGTCATTCTCGTCAACGCTTCGAAGGGCCACGCGGATGGTGCAAGGCACATTGCAAATACGGACGCAGTGCGAAGTGCCAAGGCAAAAATTTTAAGTACCCGCGATTAGGTGGACCCACATGGAAAGGAAGCACAAAACCGGTTGAGAGGAATCCGTCACCGGGAAAAGGGATCAACCCCCGCTAGTAGGAGCCGTAGGGGGGGTTCCATTGCAAAGGCTCCCAGATATGCCTTTAAAAGGCATACTCAAAGCAAAAGAGGCGACTAGTACAAATAGCACCGAGATAAAAGGCAAGAGAGTCCGATTCTCACTAAGCGGGGATCTTGAAAACATTGCCGGATTGTCCAGCAAAAAGTTCATTATTAAGGATGAATTATCTGGATTAGAATTTCTCATAGACACGGGTGCTGAGGTAAGCATAGTTAGGTCAGACGTGGTGGAAGCAGATTGCCCCACATTTGATTATCAACTATGGGCCGCTAATGGTAGTCCAATTGAAGTAAAAGGGATGAAAGAAATGTCGGTAACATTAGGCCAGAAATCTTCCTTCCGTTGGAATTTTCTAGTAGCCGATGTCAAGGACCATATCATTGGCATGGATTTCTTGACCCATTTTAAGCTGACATTAGACCCCATAGCCAGGACTATCGCAGAAGGCGTAGGGACATCAACACATACTGAGTCTAACGTGTCGGCAGTTAGAACAGTCCTCTTACCTCGTCCAACAGTCGCACATGACTTTGCCGATATAATCGAGAAGCACCTAGCAGTGTTTCAACCTTTCAGTGCCAAAAGGATAGGTCTGAAGACAGGAGTAGAACACCTAATAGAATTGGTGGCTCCGTTGCCTTGTTCACCAAAGGCTCAACCATTGGCACAACACAAGCAACAAGTTGCTTTGTCCGAATTTCACCAATTGCGCGAAGAGGGGATTTGTAGAAGGTCAAATTCCAATTTTGCTTCCCCAATAGTGGTAGTTCCCAAACCTGAACCGGGTCAATGGAGGGTTTGTGGGAATTATCGTCTATTAAACTCAGTGACGAAGGGTGATTCTTATCCTCTCCCTAACCAGAGTACCTTGCTCCGAGATATAATGGGATATGAGGTTTATTCAACTTTAGATCTCCAGAAAGCGTACTATCAGGTACCAATGGAAGAAAGTTCGATACCACTCACCGCAGTCAGATTTCCAGGAGGGGGATCGCATGAATTTCTTCGAATGCCTTTTGGTTTGAAAAATGCCAGTCAGACATTCCAGCGTTTGGCTGAAGAAATCCTTCAGAATTGTCCATTTGCGAGAGTATATATAGACGACATAATTATTTTTAGTCGCTCCCGAAATGAACATCGCACGCATTTGGAAACGGTTTTGACCAGGCTGGAACAATATGGATTAGTGGTCAAACATAATAAGAGTAATATAGGTTGCTCTTCAGTTAAATACTATGGTCATATACTTTCCAAAGACGGAATTAAGCCTTTGGAAGATAAGGTCCAAGCCATAAAGGACGTAACTGAACCCAGAACCGTACGCCAGTTGCGAAGGTTCTTTGGCATGATCAGCTATTATCGTCGATTCATTCCAGGTCTAGCCGGAATTCTTGGATCGTTAACAAGCCATCTCACTCGTGAAAAGAGCACGATCAAGAAATCTTGGCCTATCAACTTGAGTCAAGAAGACCGAGAAAATTTCCAAAAGGCCAAGGATATGTTAAGTGACGTAACCACATTAGCATCTGTAGATTGGGAAAAACCTTTCGAACTAATCACTGATGCCTCAGATGTTGCATTAGGAGCAGTGCTACAGCAAAGAGATCGGGACGTAGTAAAACCGATTGGGTTTTATAGCCGTAAGCTTAATGATCGAGAAAAACGTTATGATACGTTTGGTAAAGAGCTTCTAGCAGTGTATGCAGCAGTGATACACTTTGAGCATTACTTAGATGGTCACAAGTTTAAGTTATTGACCGATCATAAGCCATTGATTAGCATATTTGGTAAGACAGCTAGGCTTAATTACTCTCGTAGAGTAAACTCCCAAATAACACGGTTAGCAGAGTTCGATTTCACTGTGTCTCATATTGCTGGTAAGGAGAATGTGGTGGCTGATGCACTTAGCCGACCGAATGAAGCTGATGTCGAGCTGATATTTCAAGGTCCATTGAAGAATTTAGTTAATTCTATGCCTGATTTAGTTAGTCAAATCGAGGAAGCGCAAGGATCGGATCCCTTTACATTAGTTTTGTCCAAAAGACCAGGATATGTTCGTAAGCTCATAAGTGGTAAGTGGTTGTTATGCGAAACGTCTAAAGTCAACCACGACCATATGTTCCGTTGGAGTTACGGGCCAAGATTATCCAAGTGTTACATGACATGGATCATCTATCCATTAAAGCCACCATTCGATTGATCAACGACAGATACGTATGGCCGCACATGTCTAAAGACATATTGGTATGGGTAAGAGCCTGTGCCAAGTGTCAAACGTGTAAGGTGTGGAGACATACCAGAACCGAGATAAAGAACATTTGAATACCAAATGGACGGTTCAGACACGTACACATAGACATTGTTGAGATGCCTGAAGTAAATGGAAACAAATACTTGCTGTCTATGGTAGATAGATTTAGTCGTCAATTTGAAGTGGCGATTTTAAAAGACATGACAGCGCAAGAATTTTTGTTCGCGTTTCTACATAATTGGATATCGCGTTATGGTGTTCCGGAAAAGGTCACTAGTGATCGCGGTCGTCAATTTATGTCAGAGCTTTTCGTAAGATCCCTCAACATCATGGGAACCACTATAATACATACTATCGCGTATAACCCACGAGCAAATGGGATGGTAGAAAGGCTACATCGTGAACTGAAAGCTGCATTAAGGTGTACAAGTGGAAGAAGCTGGATACACGATCTTCCTATAGTACTACTCGCCATGCGCAACAGATATAGGGCACAAGTAGGAACTTCTATAGCAGAATTGGTTTATGGAGAACCATTAAGGTTGCCTTGAGATCTTCTAATAGAAACTCCAAGTAGTCTTGATTGGGCTTCTAGTTATGTAGATTGGTTTGTAGGAGCACTTAGAGACAAGATATGTCGTTTGGCCCCAACCAAGACTAGAAAACCTAAAACTAAATGCTATGTGTCCTCCGATTTAAAATCGGGTTCGCATGTATATATAACTAATGAGAATAGAAAGAACTGCCTAACACCATTTTACAAAGGATCTTACAAGGTCAAGAAGATGACTGATAAGAATGTCATCATAGAAATAAATGGCATTGAGGATTGTGTTACGTTGGATCGCTGTATTATCCAGTTTATCTGGATTGACGGTGTGACCGAATTTAAAGATGCGTCGAATGACCGTTCCATGGGCGAATCTGAGGTGTGCAATCCCATCTTGCAGACACATAATGAAATGCAGTACTCAAAAAAACCATTGTCTAACATATCAAAATCTTATTCTACTGAATCACAGCATGAAAATTATTTGTCGACACCAGATGATATTGAAGAACCAGCGAATGTTATATCGGGTGAGATGACGACGTCAGGGGCGCCAGTATGCACAAAACGATCTAGAAGAATACTACGTCAGCCGAAGAACGATGATTACATCTACTATTAATCGTTCCTCTCTTTTTTTGAAAAGGTGGTGTGTGTAGAGGATGTTGAATCCTTCGCCTTATATAAAATGACCTTGAATGATAAATTTAAACCACCATAGCTGATTGTAACAACTTTATTTAAAAATAATTTTTTCTTTTTATTTTCCAGAACATTCTTTGTTTAAAGACTTGATTTTTAAAATTGTGCGCAATTTTAAGTTTTTGAGTATCTCGCTTCAAACCTGGTATTGAAATTTCGTCTGCTGCATTTTAACATTTCTTTCCATAATAAACGATTACAACATTATACAATAAACATCTTCCAATCCTTGCCTTGTGTTCTGATATAATATAACACTGAGGAGGAGCCTTGGAACAGGTATAATTGTTTTATTTGTGGGTCACGTACACATCAAAACAGATTATTGCTGGCATAGCAGCTGTCCGACTCTCACCTTCCGTTTGCCATTGTAAGTGTCAATTTAATTATTCAAATATTTGATAATGAGTACCGATATTAAGTATGAGGACACATGCAAGTTAGTGCAGGACATAGTGGACTTGAATTTAAATGACACTAGCAATAATATAAGCATATCAGATTCTACTGTGAATTTTAGGGCTTCCAGCGAACTGGCATCTATGGGGCTTACAGACACGGATAGGTTAGGGGCCTCAACACGAACAATCAGGTCAACTACAGTGTAAACGCCCCGGCTTCAAGTAAATGCCGCAACGACGTAACAAACTCGGTTAAGGTGCTCTGAATAGAGATTAGTTACTGATATGGGGGCCCTTAAGAGGGCCAGGTAATACGTTCACTTGAAGTCTTCCGAAGTGAAGATGTCCTAGAGCCTTGGGTGGACTCTGGTTGAGCTGTGGCTCCAGTGGTTGAGCTGTGATCGCGTTGTGGGATAACGTCCTGGTGGTTCTGTGACCCTAATTGGCTCGTCTTGCTGGTTGAAGAGCAACACGGTGAGTCACGGATGTTGCCAATTGTTGGTGAAACAAATCAATATCCAGCGTAGGTATTGACAGCCGACAGCACGCACATGTGTAACACGAGGCAGAACGCAGATACGACAACTGACTTGCATGGTAAATTACCGTGCTTAAATAGCATGCAATATGTCTACTTGCACACTATTGGTTAAACGTGATTAAACGGCAATTTCGCTTTTTTCTCATTGGTGCAACGTAAATAAATTTGAATTTAATTTACGCAATATATCGGCGATTGATATGTGTCGTTACAACACTTTCCTCTCTGAAAAAAGAAAAAAATATTCCTCTCTGCGAGGCTAGATAAGAAATGAATTACAGAGTTCGAACCAAGTTAAGCAAAAATATGATGAACCATAAGTGATGGGCTTAAATATGCTTGTTGGTTGCTTCAACAATGATATGATGCCAGGTAACCACTAGGAATTGCTACACAAAATGTTAGCTCTAGTGGTCGGTCATAGCACGTGAGGCAAAATAGAGCAGTGTAAGTTTTGGAGCCGCAGCGTGAAGATTTAGAGGTAAATCGCCTCTGAATTTGCCAGGTTTAAGTTAAAAATAAAACCTAAGCAGGTTGGATCGTTGTCAATGTGTTTGTGTACGACCAAAGGAGCTAGAGTGCTCGACGATGTGGTCATGACATTTGTAGAGTGGTCTTTGTGCAATTGATAAAGTTGAGATATGAATTGAAAGTGGCCTGTACCATGATATGAAGCTGATCACTACTTAGTGTTGCTACACGAAAGCGTTAGCTCTAAGTAGCTGGTCATACCAAAATAGGCAGTGTAATGTCGTGTGTGAGAAATACATTATAATGTAAAAATATATACATTAAAATCAAAGGTAACTGCATAAAAATATGTACACGAACATTGCCTCAGAGATGGCATAACGTAAATAAAATTGAATTTAATTTACGCAATATGTCGGCCATTAATTTGTGTCGTTACAGTATTTAATAGCAGGGGGAGGGGTTGGTGAAGGGAAAAGTTATCATTAACATCAAAATAGTTCAATCTCGTGAAAAATAAATGAAAACGAAGTTCCATTTGACTAGACAAGATCGATTGAAGATAGTCCATGTAGTGTCAGAGCTTCTAGGTGATTGTGAGATCGAAAAAGATGGCGGACCGGAGGTAGATGTCAACCGATGGAGTCCATTGTCATGGAGATTGAGTTGATGGAACATAGCATAGACATGGATGGAATCTGCTGGATTGAAGCGAGCAAGTCTTGCAGGGGTCGCAGGCATCCATAGAACGAGGTTGTGATTGAAGGAAGACAAGGGGTAGTCGATGTCCGAAGCGAACCGTTGGTGGATCGTTAGGGCTGTTGAGTTTCCGGTCTTCCGCTGAAACAAGCAAGAAAAGAATTGGATGAGCAAAACGTAGTAAAGTATCCACAACGTGGATATGATGGGGTCAGGAATAGAATGAGAAGTGGTATCAGTGAGTCTAGAAGAAAAGATTAAGACCAGAGAGGTAAAGTGGAAGATTAGATGACTTCCTGAGGGATTTCGCCCTCCGAAGTTAGTAAAGAGAATAGCCTGGGGTGAAGTAAATGTTATGGATTGAGAAGGAACCAGTTTCGTTTCCAATCGGTCGTATCACAAAGAAGTTTGTTGAAGAAGTACTTATGGGCCGCCTTTTTAAATTCGCGCTCGGGTAGAAGCATTATGTTCGTGGGAAGAGCGTTAAAGACACTAGTGGCTTTAGAGAAGAGAGATTTTTTTTAAATATGGTGGGGGTATGGTTAGCTTGGATAGAAGAATTGCTAGAACGTGTGGCCTAGTGGTGACTTGGGTGAGCAAAATTGGAGAGTGGTAAGCAAGTTGTGATCTTATAGATAAAAGAAATGACTCGAAGTTGACGGGTAAACCAAAGCCGTAGAAGATTTGCCAGGAGTAGGCGTTCCCGATAATTCTGGCATTGCGAGAAGACTCGCTTTAGAAATCTGGAGGTTATCTGTTTGATGATATACGAGGAGGCGAGAGTGAGAGGACAGTAGAATTCGCAGACGTATAAAATGAGGGCCAGAACGTAGACCTTGAATATCGTGAGTAGAAGAATGTGTTTGTTAGTCTTAAAACAGATCAGACGGGCCCATTTGAAGAGTTTGGAGGTAGTGAGCGTAAGGTATGGGGAGAAGTTTAGGGGTTTTGAAAAATGAATAAGCTGAGAGCGCTTTGAGAGAGGGATGATTAGATCGGAGAGGAGAAGCGTGCGGGGGCTTTCCGCTGGCGGGTTGAGCGAGATCTAGGGCTGATGAGGGTGACAGACCGCTCGTTGACAAGGATAGAGTGGTCAGAGTCGATTTGGATTTCTGTTGTTGTCCCGCGTTTATCAGGTGGGTGAGGCAGTTGTAGGGTTTGAAAGCAAGAGGGGGGCGAGATATCTGGGTTCGAGGGGCACTCGGAAGGTGCGTTGAGGGGGCGAGCAAGGACGGAGAAAGATCAGGAGCTGGGGCGGAACTCTCCAGGGTGGGGACGATGATGGATTCAGTAGGGGGAGATGAATTTGATGGGGCTGGGTCGAAGTTTTGCTTGGCCTTAGTAGACTTACGTTTTTTCGGTTTCTGATTCATAGCATCTGTCACAAAGGTAACTTGTCGAGGGGATGTGGGCCTGGTGGACGGGTTTGGGAGAGAAGATGCGTTATTAGGAGGCTTAGCGCGGCGTGGTCGGCCACGACGACGTGGTAAAGCTTGAGATAGTGTTAATCAACAATGCACACAATCAATTATTAGTCATGGTTCCCTTTTTTTTTACAAATGTTATACTCGAATTATAACTTTATTTTTTTAATTTTGATGAAGAATCTGTCACTGTTTACAGCTGGTCTTTCTGATGCTGATAAATTGTACAGTACAACTAATTGCACAAATATATGTGATGTGATATCTTTTTATATTGTACATTTTCCAATTTTATTATTTGAAAGAAAATGTGTGGTTTGAATCCAAATAAAGATATTCTTTTCTATCTGTTTGACGGAACATTCTTGGTTTGATTCCAAATAAATATATACTATTCTGTAAACGCCCCGGCTTCAAGTAAATGCCGTACGACGTTACAAACTCGGTTAAGGTGCTCTGAATAGAGATTAGTTGCTGATATGGGGGCCCTTAAGAGGGCCAGGTAATACGTTCGCTTGAAGTCTCCAGAAGTGAAGATGTCCTAGAGCCTTGGGTG